>NW_010580015.1:45411-62911 GCF_000705375.1 Tinamus guttatus
TTTTTTTTCCCCCCCCTTCTTTCCCCCCCCCCCCCTCCTTTTCTCCTTCAAAAGGAGCAGAAGGCCTTGAATCGGCCATTCCAAATGAGCGTGTGTGTGGCAGTAAAAAGCAGGTTCACATAACAAAATCAGTTGTCTCTCCTGTTATTTTCACTACCAGCTTCTGGTAGCTCTGTGTTGGTCAGCAGTGTCAAGACCCACGATCCCTTGCTGAGACCCTACAAGGGCTCTGCACGGAGGATTCATGTTAGTCTATGTCATTGGGGCTATATAGCTTAGGTTGTGATGTCTTTGTGCCAGGACAGATGACATGTTTGCTGGATAGCTTTCTGTCTACCCTAGAAACTTTTTTTTTTTTTTTTTTTTTTTTTTTTTATGTAGCTCTTAAAAGCATTTGGAGTTAGGAAATGCATAGGTGCTTTGGAAACTGGAGAACACTGGGAACTGTTGTTTCACATCATCCATGGTGGAGGAGGTGAACATTCTGCTTCTGCCATTTTGTATCCAGTAAATTTTCTGGAATCACAGTGTTGACTTAACCATAGCAAAACCCTAATCTAAACTTATTTCCATCAACTACAAATCTTCAGTAAAATGTACCATTTTTTTTTATTTATATTTTGATGATGGAGAAAAGTTGTGGGTTTTTTTTTTTTCTCTCTCCTTCTAGCTTTGCTCCGTACTAAATAAAGGGAAGATTCTTTGTATTTTCCCAATCAACTTTTGCGTCTGACTTTTTAGGTGGCTGGTCGCAAGGGATTCCCTCATGTGATTTACGCTCGTCTTTGGAGGTGGCCTGATCTTCATAAAAATGAACTCAAGCATGTTAAATATTGTCAGTATGCTTTTGACTTAAAATGTGACAGTGTCTGTGTAAATCCTTACCATTATGAGCGTGTAGTATCACCTGGCATCGGTAAGTAGATTCTTGATGTAAAGGAATAAGATGTAGAAATGTTTTCCTTTGATCTTAGAGAACACAGGCTTAAATTAGAAATAGAAACATTAACTTTTGATGATCTAATTATAGCTTATTCTCATATTCTCTTGCCCATCTTCGTAATGGAGTTATTCTTATATCTTTGTTCCAAATCTGAAAGAACAGATTGTAGCTTTTGTTTTAGCCTTTACATTGACTTCACAGGCAATTGCAATAGTTAATGTGTTTCCTAAGGATGATTTAGCATCTAGAGCTGTGCGATGCAGGGGTGTAGCATATGGAGTCTTTAATATTGATTTGTGTAAGCTTATAAATTTGGTGTTCGAACACTTGCACTTAAACACTTGTGTTTATATAATACCTCCTTTTTCTTCTCTTTTTTTTATTTTTTTAAATAAAGATCTCTCAGGATTGACACTACAGAGTTCAAGTAAGTAGTTCTGTCTACTGTTACATTTCTACATTTCTATGAATCTAACTGTGTTAGAGTCTTAAAATAATTTACTTACACCTATGTATCCTTTGGGGGAGGGAGGATAAAAAGCAAGTGAAAATACATTTATCTCACCAGTTTTGGAAAACTTTAAGCAGTGCACGTAAGGTAAATATATTGATCAATCCTTTCAGGAAAGGCTTCAATTCAGCTCATAGGTAATGTCCTGTCTTCATCACCTACAATGTATAAACCTCACAAAATGAAAATCAAAAAAACTTCACTGGGGAGTGCTGCTACCAAAAAAAAAAAAAAAAAAAAAAAAAAAAAAAAGGGGGGGGGGGGGGGGGGGGAGGAGAGAGACCTATAGTAGTATGATACCCTAATTAACTGCTTTGAGAATGATAGATGCTTATTATTTAATAAGTGGTTTAGCAAGTAAACAGTTGAACTTGCAAATGAGAATTCTGCAATTAACATGCAATTAAATAAAGCAGTCTAATCTTATTAGTCGCTCTGAAAATCATGGGGGAAATATTTAAAACTTGTGAGAAATTGGACATTGTTTGACATGTTCAGAAATCACTGAAATTGCACAGCTGGTAACTGCTTTTTTTCAAAACTAGAAGTGCTTTCTTGTAGAGGAAATATGTTGAGAAGTGGATCTGTGTAAACCTCTGCTTGTATGTTATTAAAAATGTTCAAGCAAAAGCTACTTAAACTGCTAATGTCATAAGTTTTAACTTAGGTGTTCATCTACTGCTTTGTATAAGTTGCCAGTGTTTTCTGAAAAAATGATCTTTTATAGAGTATCAAAACATAAAGACCATTAATTAACTACCTGTGTCTTTCATTGCCGTGCTTTTTTTTCCCAATAGGAAATAGAAAATTATAGTCAAATTTTAATATATTTAAGGCTCCTTTAAAAATGAACTTGGATTTTAAAGTAGTTTGCAAGTTTAACATGCTCAACGGAATATGTAGAAATAAATTCTTGTGGTGATGATAGTAGTAATTTCTTGTATGTAGAATATTATGAATTAAAGGCTACAGTGGAGAAGTAGGTGATTTATCATCTTTTAATGTGAATTTATTGGGTTTGGTCAATTATAATGGAAGTTGCTTAAAATTTTTTCTTAATGGCTAAAATTTTTTTTAAGGGTTTAAAGGTTTTTATATGCATGAATTACCTGTTTTAATGGGAGGCTTATGCCTTGTATTTTCTGATTTATTATAATAGGAATTGTTCTGTTACTGCATTAACATATACTCAGGCACTTATCAAAAAGCGTGTTCTCCCTTCTTCTCTTTTTATCCACGTCCAATCATGCACTGATGGAATAAAAAACAAAATGAGATGAGAAGGTACTACTTTAGGGCTAAACTGCTTGTTTGAAAGCAGCAAGTAAAATAAATGCTTTAGTTTGCCATCCAGTTATGCTTTAAAATTTCCTCCTGCTAGTTTTTAAGTGTTTATTTATAATGTAAACGATGTTTCTCTGTTTTAGCAATGTTTATATAGGTCAAGTGCCCCACCCAGTAGTTTAAATAGCATTGTTACTGTTTGAAAGTAGTATTGCAATTTAGAGTTAAATCTTGCAAGTAATTTTGCTTTGCATATTCAAGTGTTTGCTTCTTCACAGCTCCATCAAGCATGTTGGTGAAAGATGAATATGTTCATGACTACGAGGGGCAGCCGTCTTTGTCATCTGCTGAAGGCCACTCAGTCCAAACCATCCAGCATCCGCCAAGTAACAGAGCATCTACAGAGCCTTACAGCACCCCAGCCATGTTAGCTCCTGCTGAGGCCAGCACTACCAGCACCACTAACTTTCCCAACATTCCTGTGGCTTCAACAAGTAAGCTGGCGATTTTTTTTTTGAATACTAAGCTTTAAATATGTGCAAGGTTAAAGATAACCACTGATCTTGCTGAAAATAGGGCTTGTAGGGAAAATGTAGGGTTGCAAGATTACTCTGATGCAGTGTAGTGATAGCACAATCTAGGTAATTTTGTAAGCTTTCAAATGAAGATTTACTTGCAGCTTAATTTGAATAGCCTTCTATAATAAACCTTTTTTTAATAATGATGAGCGGTCCAAGGCCATTTTGAACAGTCTAGACTGTTCAATGCTCCAGTATTCAACTGTTGACCGCTGCCAGAAAGTAATATGGCTGATACTGGAATAATTGTTGTGGGAATGAGAGCACCTCAGTATTTTATTGCAACAGCAAGTGAGATGACAAACTGATTTATTTGAGGATGGCAATACTGAGAGGTTCACAGACAGTTTTCTTCAGTGTTTTATAAGCTGGGAGAATGAGTCTTCCAGGTTTAACCTGCTTCCTCTTGTAACTGCCCACTCTGCTACCAAAGTCACTGCCTTGATTAATATCCTCATAATTCCTTTGTGCTTTATTTTTTTTTTATTTTATTTTTTTTTTCCTTCTGACTGCTCTGTGTGTGTTTGGTACATGTGGAAGAGTTCAGGTAACCGGCATCAAACCTCACACTTGAGTTTAGCAGGACACTTGAGCATTCCCATGTTACTTGGGCATTGTCCTGCAGTCCTGATTAGAGGAAACCATGGAGTTTGGAGGGGTTTCATATACTCTGCAACCCTTAAGTATCAAAGGTGTGTGAGTATAATGGAATTCATGCTATCAAATTTAAATTATGGTGGCATGATATTTAGATCGTGTTCTTTAATTTTAGCTGCTGACTCTTTTGTTAAAACCAATAATAGTTTTTCCAGGCTGAGAGATGTAATTTGCATTTGTTTCCAGGGGGGGGGGGGATAGGTGGCTTAATCCTTTTGATTAAAAAAGTGTTGTGCAAAGGCAATAACTTTTTCTTATCGTTTCTATAATTGTTGGAGCCAAGTGAACAAGAAAAAAAATAGTTTTTAGGTTTTAATACAAGTTTTGAATATCCTAAGTTCTGTTAGCCAGACAGTTTGAGTGTGCAAATCTACTTGTGAAACTGCCTATTGGTTTAGTGTGATGGCTGACCTGAAGCCTTTTAAAATCAAATTCTGTTATCCTGTTCTGAAATTTTGGTAGCTTTACTTTAAGCATTAGACACATTTTGAATCACTTATTTGGGAGAAGAAGGAAAACAAAGAAAACAAAAACAAACAAACAAAAAAAGCCCAGCTTTTGTAGAGAGGAGTTCAGTGATGTATGCAGCTATGTTCCAGCACTATTTGTTAAAAGAAGATGCTGTTCAATATGTTTTGGAGGAATACGTATTTCAGTGAGTGTCCTCATTAGGAGCAGTAGCAATAGCATCTTAAAATTATTGGGAAAACTGTTTATTGAATAAACCTTTAACATCACTACTTTCTTTTCAGATTGAAAGATGAGTTGTGTGCGAATTTTCTGCATACTTCTACTCCTAAAATATTAAGCATGTCTTAGAGTCGAAATTAGCTGATAGAAACCATCTTGCTCGAAGATTCCCAAGACACTTGGGGCGGGGGGGAGGCACCAAAACCAAACAGGGGATTGCAGTGTCCTCAGTTGTGTGTATTTTCCTACCCAGTAGTGCTGAGCTCTTCTTAATTCAAATTTTAGAACGTGCATGAATAGGTAGTGTGTTTTTTTACCAGGTCAACCTCCCAGTATATTGACAGGTAGCCATAGTGATGGACTCTTACAGATTGCTTCAGGGCCCCAGCCAGCAGCTCAGCAGAATGGGTTTACAGCTCAACCAGCTGCTTATCACAGTGAGTATATACATATGTGCACTCTTAGTTTTCTAAAACCACTTTCCAAATGTTCAGGAGAAATAAAGGATTAGAAATAAGATGAAGAAAAACTCCCTTAAAAAACAATAACTCCTTTCTTTCTTTTTCTAGATAGTACTACAACTTGGACTGGAAGTCGGACGGCAGCCTACACACCTACCATACCTCACCACCAGAATGGCCATCTTCAGCACCATCCACCTATGCATCCTGGACATTACTGTAAGTAATGTAGATTATAAAATCATTTTGTTTCTTTTTTCTCTTATGGTGGGAATTCGTGATTAGTCCCCCTCACCCACAAAGCATATTCTTTCTTGTTACGAAACTGCAATTACTGGGCGTAGTAAATTCTGACAGCTTAATATACAAACTTAATGGACTACTTTCAGTTAAAGCAGCAAGAAGAAACCAAAAATTCAGATAGTTTCACTATAGCTATCTATACTGCAGCTGTTTTTTACGTAACTAAAATTGTGTTTCCTTTTTAAACTTCTAGTTTAAAAGCCTCTGTAATTTTGAAATAAGTACTACTTTGGATCTTTAGATCATTTGCTTAAAAGTTGATGCAGAATGTGTTGTTTGGATCTTTTTTTCCTTTTAAGTCTTGAGGTTGCTATTTTTATTCTCTAGAAGTTTTGAAGTTTCATCTCGTCTTAACGATAGAGTACTCTAAACTTTGGAGGACATGTTTGTCCGTGCGTATAAGTCAGTTTAGAAGAAGTTTTCAAAAGCTTATGCAGTAAATGTTTGTCAGCAGAATGGTCTTGCGACAGCCTGATTCATGAGTGCATTTGGCACACAAGCTTGAACATCTCTCTGGGCTATGAAATAAGAGCATAACCTCTCCTGTTATGGTACAGGCGTTGGGGAAGAAAAAAAAATTACCAAATTTCTGCTCTTAAGTGCCTAGCAGAGTATGTGTGTTTGAGAGCAGTGGGGGGGGAAAAAAAAAAAAAAAATTTTTTCTTAATTTTGGTATTCAGAAATGACAAAAAGCTGGAATAGTTTTGATTCTCCTAATATAGTCCTTAACCAGTTAATTTGTGTGTGGCAGTCATTGTTCTTGGGCTAGTCGAGGGGGGAATATAATGTGAGATAATGTTAGAATGACTCTCCAATCTGTCTTTATGAAGAAAAAATGTGGTTTAGATCTGGTTATTAAATTTAATTGTTCTGTTCTATTAGGATCCCCCTTCTCATCTAACTTGTCAGAAATACCAGGATTGAACAACTGCACTGGTGCTGTAGATACTCTATAATGTCTTTTGGTGCATGTATCTTTCCATAATCAATATTTGTAGCTGAATGGTAACACCACATTAGTGCTTTTCTTCGCTGCTGCATCTTTTTACTTCAGATAGTCTCATCTTTTGAAACCTACCAACATTGTGCCTGTTTTGACATCTAAACTGACCTTTACCAAGACCATATTCAGTATCTTTTTTTCTTTAGAAAACTTGTTCACTAGGGCTTTTTCTGTCACCTTCCCCCCCCCCTCCCCCCACTACCACTCTTTAGAAGATGTTTATAGTCAAGCCAGGGAGGGTGTGAAGAGGATGGAGCCAGGCTTTTCTCAGTGGTTTCCAGTGATAGGATGAGAGTCGAGGGGCACAAATCGAAACACAGAAAGCTCCATCTGACCACGAGGAAAAAACAAGGGTGGCAGAGCACTGGGACAGGTTGAAGGCACAAAGAGGTTGTGGAGTCTCCATCCTTGGAAATCCTTGAAACCCATCTGAACATGGTCCTGGGCAATGTGTCTAGGCAACCCTGCTTGAGCAGGGGGATTGGAGCTCCCTCCAGAGATCCCTTCCAACCTCAACCACTCTGTGATTTTTTTTGAAGTCCACAGCATCCTGGACAACCTCTTCTGTGAATAGTGAAGCTATTTCTGTTACAACTTTACAATATACCTAGTTTCTGCTATCTCCTTGAACTGGTTTTGGCTTGAGCAGCACAGATAACTTATGCTTATACTGCAGCCTTTCCTCATGGGGTTCCAATTGAGCTTCTTGCTCTATACAATTTCTAAATTTTCAGGAAGCCTGCAAGAGTGCAGTTCTTCTCTGGATGCTCATCTCCTCTGCCAGGTTTAAATCTCCCAAATTTCTGAATCTCTGGCATCTTCTCACAAGCCTTGTTTCCATAGGAAAGCAGGATAAATAAAGAAAATACTTTTCCTCATGTAAAATAAATTGCTTGCTTTCTTTTAAAGGGCCAGTTCACAATGAACTTGCATTCCAGCCTCCTATATCAAATCATCCTGGTAAGTGAAATGGTGTGCTACATATCCTGTAAACTAATAACTTTGTTTTGAGTCTCATTTCTTATAGCAAGTACTCTGAAATTTGTGGGGTGTGTTTTCCCAATGGGAGGAGAGGAAGAATGAACCCTTTTGTGATGAGTCTCCTTTTGATTTTGGACCTCTGCTCTTTGGACCTCTAAAGTGGTGTGAACTGAGCTTAATTTAGGTTCCTAAATCAAATCACAAAAACAATCCTCAAACCCACACTGAGCTGCCATCTAATCCTGAAGATTTCTGGACTCTGTAGCTAGTGGTTGGATATTGACATTTGCTAGGTACCGAACCTGTGCTTCTGTGCCTGCTTAGAAGCATCATGGAGCCAGGAGTTTGTGAATGGCAGGGAGAGAACTGTCTTTTCTGGCTGCTTACCAGGCTGTTGTTTAGGTCTTGTCACTTCAGCTTCCCCTAAATTGAATTCATGCTGTTGATAATTTTCTTTGCCCTCTTCAACAAGCTGGGCTGTTATCCTGTTGTGGAAAAGGTCCATAAAGGTGTTGTAAATCTCTGAAATCCCCAGTAACTTAAGCTTCTGGAAATGTGTGGATTTATGTGTCTGAAAAGAGAAACTCTAACGCTTGAAGTGCTCGCATCAGGTATTGCAGAGAATTTGAAGAGCCAGTTGCTCTCAGCTAGCCCCAAAGCAGCAAATACACATACAGAGTATCATGTTGTGCTGTCAAGTTTCCTTACTTGAGCATTTGGGTTTCAGTAGCATCCTCTAAGGAACCAGGGTTCCCCATCTCCACATGGCAGCTTCTTCCATCTTGTTTTTCTTTATAAGCTAGTATGAGTTAAAAAGACCTTTTTTTTTTTTTTTTTTTTTTTTTTTTTTTTTTTAACATGTCATTTTGTTCCTCTCCCTTGCTTAATACTGATTTTCTTCTGCCTGCCTTGTTTTCTGGGAAGATCAGTATCTGAATCTGATCTTTGAGATGATTTTCCCCTCTGTCCTTTTTTCCAAACCCATTGTCCTTGCAGAGCAGACACAAAACTGACTTTACTTAGGAGGTAGTTACTTTTATATCTCAAGCAAGATCTCTTTGAGGGTTAATTTCTACCAGCCTAGCTCTGGACAGCCATATGTACGTTCCTTTGTGCTAGAGGAGTCCAAAACCAAACCACAGCCATAAGGCACTGGGGTGCAGATGGCTTACCATATCCAACCAGAGGTATAAATTGTACAAAGATTTGTGAGATCTTTTTAGCTATAGGCAGAAAACACATTTGATATGCAAGATAGTGGCATTGGTATGTGATCAAATAAAACCTGCAAGCCTGTGGTCTTTGCAGCATATAGTATTTTCTCTACTACTTAATGTCTTTGTCCATCTAACCTTGCTTATGGGCATGTGCACTCCCAGTCTGAAAGAGAGTGCAGCTACAGAAGGCCTAATTGATTGTCCCTAATGGGTTTGTAGGGATTTTTTTGCATATGTTTCAGTCTGTTAATTGTTTATCATCTTTAGCTCCAGAATATTGGTGTTCAATCGCATACTTTGAAATGGATGTGCAAGTTGGGGAAACATTTAAGGTTCCTTCAAGCTGTCCAATTGTTACTGTTGATGGATACGTGGATCCGTCTGGAGGAGACCGTTTTTGCCTGGGCCAGCTTTCCAATGTGCACAGAACAGAAGCCATTGAGCGAGCGAGGTATTTTACAGTTACCAAAAGCTTCAGTTGTCTGTTGTGCTTGGTAATATTTTCTGCTGGGTATCCCTTTTGAAATTGCCAGTGTGGTATGTACTGTGGAGCTGAATTAGCTATAGCAGAATATGTATTTCCGGGTCACTACCTTAATGCGTTCAAAACGTGAGCTGTGTGACAGAGACCTTTAGTGCTTTGCAGCAGCACACTGCCTTTTGTTGCTTTCAAAACAGTGCCTTTGAGGATAAAATTACCAACTCGTGCCATTATGTATGCAAGCTGAGCACTAGCTCTGCACCACAGATGAAGTAATGTGAGAATAAATGCAATATATAAATTTGACAAAGTGGCAAATGAAGGCTGCTAGAGAAAGCTAGCTGGATTTTTGCTGCTGCTTACTGTGCATGTTCTCTGAAACACAGAGAACCCAAGTGATCTTGCAACTTCTTCCTTTTTTCTTTGAAATGAGAAGGAATCAAGAGATTCCCTGTCTTCAAAACCATTGCAGTGGGAACATCAAAGCTGCATTGTAGCATCAAAATGCTAGACTTCTGTAATGTGATCTTAAAAAAAATATACAGTTCTGCATTAAAATCTGACTTTACCTGTACTTCAATGGCTTCCTATATTAGAAGGCTTGTGGGATTTTACACTTCTGAATAGCACCCCAAATGTGTGTTTGGTATCCTGGCTCTGTGGTGGTAGTGAACATGTTTACAACTATTTTAGTTACTACTTGAGCATTGTTGCTTCAGCATTCTGTGTTTCCTGTATGTTTTATGTGGTATTGCAGGTGGGTTCTTGACTTCACAGATTTTTTTTATAATTGCATACTATATTAAGATATTCTGATTTCAGCTCCTCCTATAAGCAAAGTGTTTCTGAATGTAAACTGTGGTATCACAGGCTGCTGAGCTGGAGAATTGTTCTGTGGTTTATTTAGTAAGGATCTAACTTAGAGTGCCTAAACACAAGTACACTGAAGCTGTGTTCCTTTTTAAGGTTGCACATAGGTAAAGGAGTGCAGCTGGAGTGCAAAGGAGAAGGTGACGTGTGGGTGAGGTGCCTAAGTGACCACGCAGTCTTTGTCCAGAGCTACTACCTGGATAGAGAAGCAGGGCGGGCACCAGGCGATGCTGTTCACAAGATTTACCCAAGTGCATATATCAAGGTTGGTCTGATGCTCTCGGAGGAATATTTGGGGGAAAACAGCACACGCTTGTTTCTTGTAAATGCGTTTATTTTGGTCTCAATCTTCTCTACCAACACAAGTAATTTCGTCTTTGATCATTGCTGGTTTTTTTTTTTTTTTTTTTTTTTAAATATATTTCTTTTGGCACATAAACTCTTTACAAAGAGTTTACAAAACTCTTTACAAAATAACTCTTTGTATTTTTACATTTTTAACTCTATGATTTTAAACGAGCTACCACAAAATTTGGGCATGGATTATCTGTTTCTTCACTTTCTCTCCAAAACAAGAAAATTTAGAACAAAAGTATGCATAAATGCAACTTAAAGGTGGTTAAGTGTGCATTTAAAGTGTTACCAACATGAAAATATCTAACTAATGAGCCAGAAGTCAGAGAGCTGCCTGGAAGCAAATACTTCTGGGAGGATTCTTAACTAGGTAGGCCTCTGCCAAACTTGTAATTTTGTAACTGTTTTGTAACTTGTAACTGTTTGAAATGAAATTTGCAGTGACTTGGGTTTTTTTTGTATTCCCTTCTTCAGTATTTCCTTTAACTTCAGTTTTTGCAGGCAGGTTGTATAATGAAGGTGAAAGAAATACCACGAGTCTCTTTCTAATGAAAGCTTTCTAATATGAGAACAGAGTTTTTGATATTAGTGCCCACCCTGACAACAAAAACATAAAATGTCTGCATGCTGAAACTTAGCTATTGTAACTGCAACAATATGTTGTTTGTATTTCTTTTAAATCTGCTATTTTGCTTCAGTAAAGCAATGACGAAGTCAAGGTGGGCTTGCTGGCTTCTCTTTTTACTCATATGCCTAGCTGCTGGGAATGTTAGGATTTAACTAAATAATCTATAAAAATAAAATAAAACTACCTGGATTTCATCAGCCTGTAGCATTTTGATCCTGCAGTCAATTCCACATAGAATCCTGCTTGAGCCTGCGCATCTTGGGCCATTTTCAATGATGGTGTTTTGGTGTAGCCAGTGGTGCTTACATCAGATAAGAGTCTGTAAGAAATCACTTCAGCGAATTGTTTCGGTCAGAAATTAAACTAGCCAAGAAGTTTGCTCTTGCCCAAGTGAGGGGTGAATCTGGAATTTGCTTTGGGAGGGCAGAACAGTCCAGGCAATAGGGGATGGAGGTTGAGGAATTCTCTCCTTTATTGGTAAATCTACATGACACAATATATTTATATTTTGAAGGTTTTTGATTTACGACAGTGTCACCGTCAGATGCAACAACAGGCTGCCACTGCCCAAGCTGCTGCTGCTGCTCAGGCTGCAGCAGTAGCAGGAAACATCCCTGGACCAGGATCAGTAGGTGGAATAGCCCCAGCCATTAGTAAGTACATCAACTTCAATCTTCCATTTTTCTTTGAAAGCAAATAATCCTGTTCTCCCTTTTAACACACTCTTGCCTGCTTCCTGCAGCAGTACAAACATAGAACGAGGGGCTGGATTTGGGCAGAGTGGGGCTGAAGTGGTATTTAAGTCCATATTTGTTCCCTTTGTACTTGCCTTGTCCTTCATTTTCTTGCTGTGGTCCTTGGGGAATACTGAGTATGGAAGTGGCTGCTTGTTCTGTGAGGAGTGTTGCAGGGTATGTTACAGAATCCCAGAACAGTTGAGGTTGGAAGGGACCTCTAGAGATCATCTAGTGCAACCCCCCTGCTCCAGCAGGGACACCTAGAGCACAGGACACAGGGTGGTGTCCAGGCGGGTTTGGAAGATCTCCAGAGAAGGAGACTCCACAGCCTCTCGGGGCAGCCTGTTCCAGGGCTCTGACCATACAAGGTCAAACAGCACAATTGTATTGTTTCAAAGGGAGAGAGGTTTTCTGCTGCTTAAGCAGATCCAAGTTTGAAAAATGATATTTGAGAGCTAAGCTTATAAATATACTACTAAAAGCAGTGGGGAGGACCAGGCCACCAAGTCCCGTATTCAATTTTAAGAAACTTCTTATTAAGGTTCCTGAGAAGATGAGGAGGAGGGGGTATGAGGGTGTTTTTTCCTCTTTCTGTTTTTAAATTATTCTGAGCTAGAATTTTACTGGTTGATAAATTCTAGATCCTTAAAATTTTCTCTGAATACTCTTAAAATTGCGAGTATTTGTGTCAGACTGCTTCAGGCTCCATAGTGTTTCCTGTGTTCCTTTTATTGCTCAGTGTATCTTTCCAGCTGTCTTTAAAAAATGTTGAAAGCATTTTGGTGGAAGTGTTTAATTCTTGTTTTAGCCATACTTATGATTAGAAGCTTGCTTGTTGTTTTCATCCTTTTTTGTTTTACCAGAGTGACTAGTGTAATTATTTTTTAAATTCGGCTCCCTGTGGCTGATCTTATGCTGAAATCCTTATGTTAAAAGCACAGTATTCGACAAACTTCAAGAATAAGTGTTTTTGATTGGATTTGTTAAATGAGATTTAAGCATAGTGTGTCACATAAAACGTTAGGTTTCATCATACAACTACTTTCATTATGAGGAGCTTTTGCAATTTAAAGCACTTTAAAAGACTACAGAATGATAAAAAAGAAAGTTTAATGGGAAGAAATGTGAAATTGTTGCAGTTATAGCAGTGATCTGGAAATATTGATTGGCCTTGGCTGTGATGAGAGAGAACTGCATGTGGAGGAACAGCTAAGCAAATGGGATGGCTAAACAAGCAGGGGGTAACAGAGCGTGTGTGAGCATTTACTGGAAACCTCTCCTGTTCAGGTTTGTCAGCTGCTGCTGGAATTGGTGTAGATGACCTTCGACGCTTGTGCATTCTCAGGATGAGTTTTGTAAAAGGTTGGGGACCTGATTACCCAAGGCAGAGCATCAAAGAGACACCCTGCTGGATTGAAATCCACTTGCACCGGGCCCTGCAGCTTCTCGATGAAGTTCTCCACACCATGCCGATTGCAGACCCACAACCTTTAGACTGAGATCCCTCTGCTGCATTGCTGTGGGCCATTATATTGTGAAGATGGTGGATTGTAAAATACAATTCTGTTTATAACCTAAAGATATATTTTACCTTTGTTCTGCTTAATCTTCTAAAACCAGGTTTTAAAAATGTGTTTGCCACCTTGCTCTTAGCAGAAAGTAATTGAACATGCAGAAGTTGGATTTTGGTTATTTTCAGAAATTAACTGTCATAATATATGGCTCAGGGCTTAAAGTAAAGGGCGAATGCCTTATAGAGACTTCACAGTACTGGATTTGTTCCCTTTGAAGCTTTTCCTCTCTATCATGGCAACTTGATGCTAAGCCTCACAGGAGCCTTTTGTATGCAGAATATATATTATATATATATATTTATATCTGAAAATTCCTTCTAATAGTTATAAACACTTACCTTATAGCAACTTTTAAATTTCAACTGATGTTCTTTTTGGAGAACAAGAGTTAACAGAAGACTTCATTTTGTTGACCGTCTTGTTATGATTTTTTCCAGATTAAAAGGTAGAAGTTGCCAAAAAAGAGGGATGAGACATACATTGTTTGGCAATGATGAGAAATAAAAAGGAAAAGAAAGTTGCTTTTCCTTCGCTAGTTTTTAAAAGGATATCTTAGATTTTTATTTATATAGACACGTGAGTTTTGAAACACTAAAACGAATGGGATACTTTCAGTGCTGGCACTCAGTTTAAATATAACAAGAAATACCCAGTCTGCAAAGTTGCCACTTAAATTGCTTAACGAATACCTAATGGCAGGAAGATATTTTCATAATTACTACTGACTTCTATGATCTTATTCAAGTAAAACTTGGAAGGTATTTTAAAAAGTTGCATGACTCTTTACTTGCATATACCATTAAATCATGTATCAATACTTAGGATCCAGTTTTTGTATCTGTTCACCATTTCCACTCAGGGCAAGATGGCAAACTTGTTTTTATACCTCTTGGTTATTTTAAGCTCTATGCCATCAAAGACTGTATCAATTGGCAATGACTTTGTATAGAGATTTTATAGTAGAAAAAAACTGCAGATGTACTGACTGTATGACAGCTACAATATGTATGCTTTCTCTCTAGTTAATAGTATAAATAAAATTATGTAAACCCTGATTTCTATAAACTTAGCTTGCTTTTGTTACATAATTCTGCACCTTGAAACCATTGATCTAGAGTGATGGATTCCTCCCTTTGAAAGGGTGGCAGTAGCAGCCAAGAGTGGTCAGGTTTAAATTTGCCAGGAAGCGATTCCAGCTTTTCTTTCTATCACTGCTTCTCAATAAATGTGTGTCCTAGGGATATCTTTTTTTTCAGTTATTTGATGGGGCGGATATGGACTACTTCACAGCAATCCTCCTCTTTTTTGCTTATGTTTTTATTCTGCCAAACTTTGATAGAATAGTGAAAGATTCCTGCCACCTGATGGTGTTCTTGCCTGTGTTGGAGTTTGGAAATCGTTCAGGTGATGAGACTGTTTTTATGGAGATTTTGCAAGGGTTAAGCTCCATCTCCAGTGAATGGTACTTACAGCACCCTATGCAGTCCAAAGGAAAAAGTCAGAACAACAAAACAGAATGTCGAAGACTTTTCTCAGAACCAAAAAAATCACAAATTTCTGGATAGGAAGAAATCTGAATTGTGAGGCAGTAAAAATAAAGAAATGCCATTTATTTTACCTACTGTGCAGTCAGCAATCAGATTCATTCATAACTGCTAAAGACCAGGATGTTCATGTTTTGTCCTTAATTTTTAATATGCCTTTAAGTTTTGCGCTTTTATACGATGAAGCAGTTGCGCAATGCCTTGGAAACCCTTGAGCAGCAGCACACGGAGTCGCTGACAGGCTCCTGTTCGCAGCTCTTCCCTGAAATCCAAGAAAGAGCTGCTTGTTTTGACAGCTATGACAATTCCGTTCCCACTGCAGGCAGGTGGGTCAGGAGTGCCAGAACCCTCTCTCTCTCTTCCCGTTCCTGAACAAATGTTTGTTCACCAGCAAAATCCTGCCTGTGCTTCTGGTCTCGTGCCCTTGGCTCTCTCTGTGAAGTGGGTACCATGGGCTGGGTGTGCTTTTCATGCCTGAACTTCTGCATTTCTTGGACAGCACCATGCTAGGATGCTCTGCATTCACCCTGTGGTCTTGGCGCCAGGGATTTGCACCGGAAGGGTAGGTGACTTTAGCTGTGAGGGGGGTAGTTTGTGGGAATTACACTTCAAATAGCATAATAGAGATGTAGTATCAACCTTTACAGGGGAGTGGTTTAAAAAGCTTTCAAATGCAGTGCTGCGCAACAGTGATATGTTGCAGGGTGATATGATGGCAAAGCAGTGCGGTTGAGAAACAGTTGCTGGGTTCATTCCTTACATGACTTTTCTGCACTTGGAAGAAGGGACCTACACCCCCTGAGTGCAACACAAATCATTGATTAAGGGCTCTGAAATCTGCTGATAACTTGAGAATTATTCTGGCTGCTTTAACTGAGAGAGGCTGACGTAGGGAGAGCACCAAGCAGGGCTATATAGCAGCAGTAGTTATTGACCATGTGTCCAACCTTGTGCCTTACCTCTACGACCATCTTTCTTGCGGCACTTCCGAAGATGATGGCTTTCCCTGCAGAGCTCAGCAATGGCTGCCTCGCTCGTCTCGTTAGGAACCATTAAAATCCCTGTGCTAGAGTAAATAAGGGGGTGTCTTCTGCCTCTGAGCCCCTCAATGTTGTTTGTGTCTTGATGGGGTCTCTTTTGGGACATCTTTAATCTCTCCTCCTTCATAGAGTAAGTGCTGCAGAAGGGACTGTCTCCCTTAACAGTCTTGCTCTGCTTGGGGTAACTGGGATGGCACCTGCATTGATGCAACCTGTTCAGGGCAGCCAGATGGAGCTTCCTCTGAGCGGGATTCAGACCGTATTTAAGAAATCCTCTTTCTTCCCTTCCCCCCTGCTCTTCTCCTTTCAGGCCCCACTTGACTTAACATCTGTTCTGTGAAGTTATAAGATGCTTTTTTGTTGACAGGAATTGATAAGGACATAAAATTATTGAGAGGTTACTTTATTCTTTTGAAGAGTTGAAAAATATCCATGAAAAGCAAGTCTTGCCTGGTCCTGCTGGTAACCGTGCTGTCTTTCCGTGTCTGGCAACATTTCTGCAAGGACCATGGCTCTTTCTCTGGGACTTTTACTTGCAGGTTGTCTCACATGTGGCATTTGTCATCTAGAGCACCGAGCTGGTTCCTGCCATCGCTGCAGTGGATGGCCAGCACTTGGTCACTGCCCAAGGAAACCATTGAGGATGGGGCCAATGAAGAGCACTTCTCTACCAGCTGGTTGGGTGCTGCCCATGCCCTCTCATCCAGTCATCCAGCTCCAAAAAGCTGCTCCTGACAATAACGTTTCCGGAAATGATCTGTTGGCTAAAAAATCTCAAGAGATTTTTGGCTATGTTGCCTGCTGTTGTGCCTTGTGGGCGAGTCATGCATCACTCCTAAATTTACAGGAATAATTCTTCAGAGGTCGCCACCAAAAATCAAATCTAGTGCTTTCTTGCTCCTCCTACATTTTTCTTTGTCTTTCTCGTGAAGTTTGTAGCTCTGCTATGTTGTGGTTCAGCTAGATGGAGAGCTGCAAAGTACATGCAGCCCAAAAGGCCCTCTGAGAGGATGGTTTGAGCATGAAAGCCTAGGTTAAAAATTTGTTCTTTTAGCCATTGTCTTTTGAATAAGCGGTCAACAGACTTCTCAGTAGTTCCATTGTAGCTTACTGTATGTTTTTCATTAGACCTAGTTTGTGGATAATACACTGTAGTTAACTTTCCTGAAATTCTGTAACAGAGTATGTTTTTGATTAAAAAAGGTAAAGATTCAAGTCTTGGGTGTCTTTATTTTATTCAGGGGAGAGCTTGGGTGCTATCCCTGTCAGGCTGGCCCAGTGGGACCAGGTGGCCAGAGGGGCTGGGTCTGGCAGGGCAGGATTGCAGCTCAGGAGTCTCCTGGTTTCATTTATTCAGTGATTTTCCCCAGCTAGCATCAAATCCATATGCTCGGGGCTGCATCAGGGCAAATACTGACAATGCTAAATATTCATTTGCTCCTGCACCGGCAACCGCTGGAGTGTGATGCAGCACAATTTAACAACTGGGCTGATGTAAGGGCTGCCACACTGTGCAGGCAGGCACAGGAACCAAAAACGTGGCCATGATAAAGAAAATAATAAAATATATACAAAAGCAATGTTTCTTTCTGAAGGTTTGTTTAAACCCTGTTGGTCTCCTTCTTGGCAAAAAAGGTTGCAAGG
>NW_010580015.1:67911-70043 GCF_000705375.1 Tinamus guttatus
GCTCCTTGTCCCTGCTGGGCGTCACGATGTAGGTGTGCGTCTGCTGCTGAATCCTCTTGATCGTGGCTCCTTTGGGGCCCACCACGAGCCCCACCACGCGGTAAGGCACCCTCACTTGGACCGTTGTCTGCCCCGGCAGGTTGGGAGTGCAGGGCAGCCCTCCCAGGGAAGGGCTGTTCTTGTTGCGCGATGCTCTGATCATGGAGAAGTGCTCAGCAGCGGAGAGAATTTCCCTTTTGGCCATGGCTACATCCTCTTTTCGTCCAGTGATGACAAAGACGGGCTCTTCTCCACGCACGGGGGTCTTAATGTACGTGTTTGTCTTGGCCCTCAGTGCTTTTATTTTGCAACCTGTTTAAAGGAAACACATGCAAGTTTAGCAACAAGTCTAAGTTTAGAAAGCCACAAGAAAGCAATCTATTTTAAGCTGAGAGTTTCAAGAAACTGTAGGGTGAAACCAGAGGCAGCTATTTTCATTTCTGCAAGCCACACTAGCGAAAGCGGTAAACAACGTGGAATTACTCTTTCCAAACAAATTTCTAGCATTTAAAGCCACAAACTGCTCCAGCAACATTTACTGGGCCATTTCTGTTCATCATCTCCATCATTTCTATGAGACAGTGAATTAACGGGTGTTGCTTTTCCTCCTAGACATCAAATACATTCATCATTATCTGAGCAATAGCAGTAGATTTATATTTTTTCTCATTATTTCTAAGATTAACGATTTTCATTCTAAACTCTTCGAAAAGGAGTAAACACAAATACATACACATATCCTTAAACCTGACACCCCAACCCATTTACTGAAAAGGGTTCAGTAAAAAATAAACCAAATATTCACAAGGGAGAGCAGGGCCTGTATTACAACTACAGAGGATAGAGATGAGAGCTATTTACTGAGAATTCTGTGTTTGCTTCCTCTTCCCCATAAGGGTTTTTGCAACCTTATACTTCCCTGTGAGATGAAATAGCCACTCGTTGAACTGACAAGTCAGAGCTGGAGCAGTTTTTGTTGGGTGCAGCAAGCTCTCTGTGTCATACAATGTGCCTACTAGGAATATTTTTGTTAGTTATATAAATACAGCCTGAAAGATGAGCAAACAGCCAATGAAACTTTTGTCTTTGGTTTTGGGAGCCAAATTGCACAGTTTGCTAGGACACCGTAACAGCAGGCTCTTCCCTATGATGCTCACAGTGTCTTGCCATGGCATACATGTAAGCACCTTTACTCATTTTAGGGCTGAAAAAATGGGTAGCACCAAATTAAAAATCCCATTCATGACATGCAGGACTGTCCCCTGGATTCAATTCTAATTCAGTTTAGCCTATATTCAACAGAATTGGAAAGCAAGTCTCACCAACTACTATTCCAAAGAGCACCCCATCTCAAAACGACTGCAATGCCTTCCTGGCTTCAGTCTTTAGTGCTAAGGCTAGTCCCCATGAGCTACGGAGTCCCAAGACAAGAGAGAAAGTCTGGAAAGATGAGGACTTTCCCCTGGTTCAGGAGGACTAGGCTAGGGATTATTTAGGCAAACCGGACACCCACAAATCTATGGACCCGGATGGGCTGCACCCAAGAGTGCTGAGGGAACTGGCAGGGGTTATTGCTCAACCGCTCTCCATCATGGAAGTTGTGTTTGACCAATCTGATAGCCTTCTTATGATGGGATGACTGGCTGGATGGATGACAGCAGAGCCATGGATGTTGTCTACCTTGATTTCAGCAAGGCTTTCAACACCATTGCCCATAACATTTTCATAGGAAAGCTCTGGAAGCGTGGACTGGATGAGTGGACTGTGAAGTGGACCGAGGACTGGCTGAATGGCAGAGCCCAGAGGGTGGTGATAAATGGGGCTGAGTCTGGCTGGAGGCCTGTGACCAGTGGTGTCCCCCAGGGGTCAGTACTGGGCCCGGTGCTCTTCAACTTGTTCATCAATGACTTGGATGAGGGCACAGAGTGCACCCTCAGCAAGTCTGCAGATGACACCAAACTGGGAGGAGTGGCCAACACTCCTGAGGGCTGTGCTGCCATTCAGAGAGACCTGGACAGCTTGGAGAGTTGGGCAGAGAGGAACCTCATGAGGTTCAACAAGGACAAGTGCAGGGTCCTGCACCTGGGGAGGAA
>NW_010580015.1:70516-81992 GCF_000705375.1 Tinamus guttatus
GGGTTTTAACTATATTATCTCTAGAGGTCCCTTCCAACCTCAGCCATTCTGGGATTTTGTAAGGAATATTTACAGAGCAAGTGTTTTAAGTATCACTTTGTACGCAGACTGAAACGTGTTCCTGTTTTCCTAGTTTACCTTGAACAGCTCTCCACAGGTTTGCCAAACGATCTCTCAAATTGGTGCTCTGTGGATCCCTTATACCTGGGGACACCATTTGTACATCTCAAAGGACACGCAAGTGCACTCGAGGACAGAAGCAGCAAATACAGGGACCTGCTAGGAATGCAGGGAAGGCCGAAGCAGGGCTCCCTCAGCATCCAGGGGGCAAAAAAAAAACCAGTAAGCAGGTGGAGAAGTTCAGCAGGGGAAGTAAGTGGTTTGGTGCCACCAGATCCCAGCCCGAGAAGAGCTACTGGTTACCCAAGAGCCAGACTGTGGAGAATGAAGCATCCAGAGGGGAAAGACAACCACCGACCTCAGCCCTTCACAAAAGCCCACCTGGGAGGGCGTCAATGTCCGATCTTCTAAAATGAGGAAAAGGGAGAGCTCTGATGTCAGAGGCTTTATGAAAGCAGCAAAGAAGTCGTATTTTGAAGCCATTAGATTTCTGTGCACTTCACAAGGGGCACAGCCCCTAATTTCAATAGTTTCTGTCCCCACGTTTGCAATGCAGCTCCATACAGTAAGGAGCATCTACAGCCACAGAAGGTGGACTGGTGTGCAATTACACTTCTATTTCCTGATTTCATAAATTGCAGAAAAAAGTGTGGGGGGGTTTTGTTTGTTGTTGTTTTTTATTTTTATTTTATTTTATTTTTTAAATGCTAGGGCTACCTACCATACATTCTTCTTTAAGCTCTGTATTATAAATCACACTTCAGAGCCTCTGTAATTCTAGCTTTCAAAGTGCCTGGCCCAACTTCATAGTTTACATTTTAACTAGGCTTCCCTGATGATTTAGAAACTAAAATTCCATTAAAAACTTGTACCTTCAGCTTCATTTCTCATTTCAGCTGAAAGCTCCCACAGCTTACTTTTTAACAGCTGCATTTCCCAACAATTCAGACCAAAAGAGGAACCTTTTCGGCTCCCCTCCTTGGACAGCAGAAGGGCACGTTGGCCAAGGTGGGCAGAGCTCCTCTTAAGGTAGGGGACATATGCCTAGAAAATGCAGGCCAAGAGTCCTTCTGTTCCCAGCCTCACCAGAACAATACTGTTAAACATCTAAAAATTGGCTTCAAAAAAAACAAGCTGATTCCACAAGACTGTCAAGGTCAACTCAAAGTTTTATGTACAAAGTTGGAAGGAAATTGCCACATAAGAAACCCAAGATTTCTGAATGAGTCGGTCAACATCAGCTCAGTTTTGCTTGCAAGGAGCAAAAAAAACCCAAATAAACAAACAAAAACCCAAACCCAAACAAGATCATAGCAATGATCTTGCAATTTGTTTTTACTCAGCTGCTGTTTCCTACCCGCTCCTATTAGTCACTCTGAGGTGCCGATACGGCTGCTCCCATCCCCCCTCTCGCATCCAGACACGCTGCTTCCAAGCTGGCATGAAACCAGCCAGATATTAAGTCATGTGGCCACCGTATGAAGCAAGAAGTTTCTCAACCTCCCGAGTTCAGATGCAAAAGCTGAAAAAAGACAGGGGGAAAAAAAGTAAATACACAGCCCCACACTTCCTCAATAAATCAGAGTATTGTTACAGAGATTTTGAAATGCAGAAAGATGGAAAAACCCAAATGTGGGATTGCATCTTTGCTCTAATCAAATCTTTTAAAGTTATTTAAATGTTAGGACAACCAAAGCCTTCCTAATTAAGCATTTGGGTGGTTTGACTGAATTCAGATGGAGTGTTTCATGCTAAAGTTAAGGCAGTAGCAAGGTTGCTGGGTTGTTTTTTTGTTTTAAGTCTATAGTTAAAGCAGGAAAAAAACTCCCAAGTTTAGACAAAAGATTTAGTACTTGTCTGCTTAAGCGGCATATGAAGAACAGAGTCCAGCCCAAACCCCAGCAGTGGGGCTCACTGGGTGTCGATGGGCACCACTCTTGTCCCCACTTCTCCCTCAAGAGGATGATCTGACCAAACATTTTAGATGTGCTACAAACATTACAGTCCCCAAGTAACTTCAGAGTAGCTCCAAAGGAGGCTATCACTTACCTTGCATGCTGCCATTAACACTATCTAAAAGCGCGGGCTAAAATATTATAGCAAACATCCTTCTGAGCTGTCCTTTTAGAGGCAACAGGCCTAGATTCAAGACAGGGCCATGGAATTGGTGATTTTGCTGAGCTTTTATGTCACCGAGTGCAGTAGTTTCAGCCACAATGTCCTAGTTCAAAAATCACCAGGTACTTACTAAAAACACTGGTGTGAGCCGATTTCTTCACGAAAAAGAGCAGCAGCAGCAACCACAGCACACGCAGCGCTCGCCATGCAACAACAGCCGGCTCGGACCTCGCTTCAATTTTACCTTTGAACCTCATAAACAGGATGTAATATGTTAAACCAGGCACCAGACGATCCACTCCACTGGGGAAACTCCCCAGAAGTGACCACAAAGCTCTGTGTGTGCTGGCCTCACCTGTTCCAAGAGCTGTCTGGAAAGGCAGCAAGTCGAGCACTGAAACCAGGACTCAAGGGCCAGGGACTCTAAGAGACCATCTCAGACCATCTAAGGAGACCTGCTACCAACTTCCATCAATATATGCCAATGTGGCACAGAACATACCTTATCCCAAGGAAATCCAGTCCCTAGTGCTTCTGAGCAAGAACATTAGCAAAATACAGTGTGTAAAAGCAGGGGCAGACTTTATACTCGTGTTCCTCCTAGAGTTCTTATTAGGAGCTCTGGAGCTCAAGTTCGAGAACTGAAACCTTCTTAACTCCGCACCCGTTTAATCGTGTTCCTCCAAATAATGTGATTTATGGGGGGGGAAAAAAGAGCACCCCTAAAACAGTTTATCTCAAGGGAAGGCTGGAACTCACTGAGGGCAAAAATACAGTTAAAAGAGTAGTCTTTGTGAACCTGAAATCCAAGGAAGAGCCCCGTTTGTGCTCCTACCCTGCCACAGACAGGGTACCCAGCTAAAGGAGCCTAGATGACCAACCTCTTGGGTTTCTTTAACTGCCTGAAGCTGCATTATCACTAACTCATCCCCCGCAGGCGGCAGTGGGAATCTGGCATCCTCCACCCTGGCTCCAGAGCAAACACAGGAGAGGTGCCACTCAAGAGAAAGCCGTGTCTCACAGGAATATATATTTTCAGCAGCTCCCCACTAATGACGAGAAGCACTACTGTATCACAGCCTCCACTCTGTGCAGCCTTTAGCGCTCTGACCACTGATTTTGTAATAAGCTGACACCATGCAAGGAGGGGACATCACCTCGCAATGATTAACTGCTAGCAGAGCCTGTGGTAATCCTGGGCCTCCAAGTTGAGGGCAGAGCCTCGCGGAAGGTACAGGATTGCAGCACAAGCCAAGGAGAGCAAGCAGGAACGCACTCTCCATGGACCTGCACCTTCTGTGCAGGTGGGAAACAGCTTTAAATTGTTTTATAAAGAGCTCTTCATGCCCACTGGTGTATTATTATTTTTGCTTTAATACAGACAGTGCTGCTTAGTGATTACAAGGCTGAAAAGGCTTATACAATTTATACATTTGAGAACTGACACACACACACCCATTTATTAGACATATGGCTGTGAAACCGCATTTGGATAGAAAATGAAATTTGATTTTAGGTTGTTTGGTAGCTAAACCTCTCAAAGTGGTCTAGAGCTACAAAACATTAAGGCAAGAGGATTCTTGCCACTCAGCAATCATTTTTTAGGGTCATATGAAATACTATCTGTACTCCGTTCCATTCGCAAACTGAATCTGGTTACTATGGCCTCTAACCTAAGACTGGCTAATTCATCTCACACCTTGGTTTTATTCATGGATTGGGAAGATTTCAAGTGCTGATAATTTTTTTTTCCAACTGGTTGCTGCACGCAGTTGTTTGATCCAAGCAAAATGAAGAAAGTAATTTCTCTACGCTTGTAAAAGATGCTGAGCTGTCCAAAACCCTAGATTTGTGCACTCAAGACAATAATTTTCCACCCATTCAGCATTTTCATTTTAGGAATGAGGGTTGTAAAAACACAGCTTTTACATTTTATTTTTATACCATTTTAAGAGACTAGAAAGCCTAGACTTGATACAGATTATCAGTTACAAACAAAATTTTGTAGAAGGTCACATTTGTTTTTATACGAGGCTACAGCCAGAGGATAAGCTCCCAGACAGACCTCACCACAAGCAGAATATCCATTCTAAAACCCAGACTAGACCAAGCAGCAACAGCATCAGCTTCTCTTTAGCATTCTGGAGTATAAATAATGCTCTGATCATTATTTGGGTTAATTAGCCAGCAAGATTGGAGCTCCCATGTGAAAGCTAGACATAGATTGCTAACAAATACATCAAGAGATGGACACAGCTTGTTGCTGTGGTTTGCTCAAGATCTGGAAACAGGACAGTGCAAAAAAGAAAAGGACAAGCTATGCAGGACAGCATGGATACAGGTAAGATTTTGAGCAATAGCTGTTCTGCTCATCTATTAAGCCAAAGCAATCTAATTCCCTGGTGGTATCCAAGCTAAAATTCCTTATAGGCGGCTATGAGAAACAAGCAAGTAAAGCAGAATTAAAGTCTCTAGGCAAAGGCTTTTCCCACTTTTTAAGTGAAATTTCCAATTTAACACACTAGGGATGTTTCATAATGAGAATCCACAAAAGAGAGCTGATTTTCAAAGTTAAAATCTGAAATAAAACACAGACACTGTTACAACACAGAACTCAGGAGTGAAGTTCTGGGGCTCTGCTATGGACTATAGCTACATTAATAGCTCTAGACAAGTGCTTTACACCCCAAGTGCCGCACCTTGGTAACACCTGTCCTTCACTTTAATTCTAACAACAACTCGATAAGCAATGCTACAAGTAGGTAAGTCAGACTGTATAGGAGAAAGGATGATTCAAGTTATTCCTGAAGAAGAGATGACGACGTACAGGTCTTTCAATAAAAATAAAAGCATTTTATACCAAAGGCATTTTCCCCCACCTCCCGACCCCCTCATTAAATTACCACTGCAATCAAGGGCTTTTAGTTACACTGCAGTTACCAAATCCCTGTGCCCAACTGTGGAACATTTCTATATGACTCATTCTATAGATAGCAACCTACACTGCTTCCATTATAATTTTGCCATGCTTGCCCATTTCTAAGGGCCGACCACTTTCCCGCAATGGCTTTACATTTTTGCACATACAAGTACAAAGACGATGCACGACTTTATTGCTTGTAATCACCTGGCTGGGAACTGAAATGCAGAAAGCAAAAGGCAAGATGCTTCCCAAACAGCAAGCTCAGGTTCTGCAGAGGCCCAGCACAGAGCACCCCAGGTGCTGACTGAAGTAGGAGGCACCATAAATAAACGTAGGAATTTCTCCCCAGGGCGTATGCGGCAGACGCTGGGAGCCACGCAGGCCTGGGCTTGCCTAGGAACAAAGGAGACAACCTGGAAATCAAGGATCTTAAGCCAAAAGCCAAGGCATCCCAGCTCACTGCTCAGCAATGCCAGAGTACACAGAGCAAGAGCTCTGGACTTTAGCCCCACTGCTGCTGAGCTGACAGATGGGAAGAGAAGGAAGCTGCAAGAGTCACAGATACGTTAGAGAAAGGTCTTCAGGGAAAGCCTGCTCACTGGAGCTTCTGGGGTTTTTAATCTTCCCTGGAAAACAAAACAGCCCTGCTTCAAGAATAGCATATGCAAACTCATACATACATGTGTGTGTGTATATCCTGATGCAGCTAAGAACAAAGTCATCTGCCTGCAGACTGCTTCCTTCTGCATGTCAAGTTGGGACAACTTATCCAACTAACAATTGCACAGAGAGAGGAATACTCTGATTCTCAATACAGATGGCACCTCAGTAAATAAGTTACATGTAGCAAAAGAACCAGAGGACAGCAACTTGTATTATTAATTACTTGGACTACTCTCACACCAGATCTCTAATGTAGCAGTTGCTGAGCAGAAGTAAAAAGATACAACAGCAGAAGAATAGCACAAAAGAAGTATTTCCCACAGACCAAATGACTATAGGGAAAAAATAAGATGTCCACAAAAAGTGATTTAGCGTGGTCTAGTGAATGAAGCAGATCTCTGAGAACAAAAGGAAGCAGGACACTGAGAAGGACCCCACTCAACCTGCCTTTTGGATAGTCTATAAAAGGAAGAGTTTAAGTCTTGCAAGTTTTCATTTGTATCAAACAGCTCAGTTTCAAGGCTGCTGATAAAACTGTGTTTTTAAACACAGAACTCTACAGCATAGCAGAGAACTTGGTGCAGACCCCAGCATTACTCACACCAGTGAGAGAAATGGGGCTTTAGGGCACAGGCGAGATCTTATGAGCTTAAAGGGATACCTGGATGGGAGGGAAGGAAAACAATGCTCCGAAAGAGCACCTGGAACTGGAAACAAAGGTTTGATTTAGAGCTTTTAGGCCTTTTACTTTAATTATAAGTCCTTTTGTACTTGGCAGTCTGTTTGGGGAGAGAAGAAAAGGAATAGGGAGAGAACATTAAGAACAAATTTAAAAGCTTTGAGATACCTAACTTTTCTTTTTGTTTACAAGTACATTTCTCTTAATACACTGTGGTTTTAATTTCTGGAAAAGAGAGGGCGAAAGGGTAAGAGAAGCTTACAGGATCTGCAGACTTAACTGACAACTTAAAAATCTATCCCTGCCTTCTCATACCACTATAACAGGTTAATCTAGGGCAGATTGGAGACACTTTAACATGGACTTCTTTTCTAAGTTTATGCTGTTAGACTAAAACATAACCTTTTAGCCTAATACATACCTTTTAGCACAGGGCAGTTTTGCAGGAAAAGCAAAAGGTCCAGAAGATTAGGAATTAGTATTGCAAGATTCTTAGTTTAATTTCAGTCTTACTCGAAAATCTTACTTATGCAGGCATTCACTTCTGGTATTCATACTTAAAAACCTACAGAGTTTTTGGCAGGCTACACAAAGAGAAAAAACCCTAAGCCTCAAGTGTGCTCTGTGTTTGGTGTGCTTCCCACCCAGCCAGCCACACAAGAGCAGCATTTAGGATTTAGGATTTATGACCCCAGCTGCAGAACCTGTAACTTTCTGACAAACTTTGCAGCTTGGGGTGGATCTTTATGGAGCTGAAATCACAAACAGCAGCACCAAAGTGTTGTTTGTTATATAGATCCAGGCCTATGGGACACTGAAGCTTCAGAGTTTGGCAGACAATGTCAACACGTTCACGGCCTTCAAGTCCTGAAACTCCTGATTCCATCCTGAGTGCACCAGCTTTAATGTTAATTAATGATGAAAAAAAGGTGACGAAAGGCACCTTGTATATTGGATTAAAAAAATCAGTTTTTTTTCAGGCTTCAGAATGAGTTATTTAGTAACCTACTTGTGGTGGAAAAAAAAATTGTAACTGCCTTGTCAACTTCCATTTAAAATAATTTAGCCAAGCACCTTTCTTTTAAATATGAATTTAATTTGTGGTCTTTATTGTATGCAGTAATCAACTGACAATGAGATTGAGATATGCAATTGCTTCAATGGTTCAAATTAAACTTATTCTTTGAATCCTAAGCATCCAGTTTTAAAAAATAACATCCCATTCAGACTACTTAACTACAGCAGCCTTCAATAACCTATCCATAAACACAGTCAGTTATTCAGCCTGATTACTGCAACCATTCTGGGTAGGAAACCAGATATTTGGGTCTTTTTGAAAGAACTATCATTGCCCGAGCACAGGGCACCTATACGCAATACTCAGCTAATGTAGGTATTAGCAAATTTGTTCTAGGATTGTTTTAGCATTGCTTCCACTCTCTGAGGTGGAGAGGAATTGTTTTTACTTGACTGTCAGCTATGCCAGATAGTTATCAGCCAGATACCAGATTTTTTTTGCTGTTTCAAATTACAGGACTATTTTAGGTAAGGTAATCTTTTGCTCAAGAGCCCACATTCAAAAAGCAAAAAGGGAGTCCAAGATCATTAAATATACATTAAAAGACTGGTGTTACAGTTGCAAGGCTGCCTTATGCAAAGAGAATTCATCATTATCGATTTAAAAATCAGCAAAGCGGGATGATATCATTCCTCCTCCTCTGACTCGTGGGGGGTTGCAGACTCCTGCCTGGTTTCAACTTCCAGTTCTGCAGTCATCATTCAGGGTGAACTATTCTTACACAGGAAAGAGAAGCATTAGACTTCAGAGCTAACTAACTCCAAACCGACTGCTGTCCTGGGGAGAAAATAATAGTAATAATAATAACAATAATAAAAACACACTATTGACAGCTTAATCAGTGATGTAGGCACTTGGTAAATCATGTTATTCTGACAACCATCGTGCTGAAAGGGGTTATCAACTATATTCTGGCAGTCATCATTTAGCGATACATTTAATAAATGTACTTAACCCTGGAGAATTAATACACTCTGAGATGCGAGAGATCGCTATAGGAGAAACCTCTGACCCTTCCAGTACCTTTCAGGTTTTTCATTCCTGTTTTTAAGTGTCTCCCTCTCACTGCACTAGTGAACAAAACTTCCAGTGTTTTAACATGACATTTTTTCTCAGCATACAGGGAGCACTGTAGGCACCCAAGATCCCTCTTATTCCTGCCAAATCCTTCTCAAGTTGCTGAGAAAATCACCATCAGCACATTAACCTGTAGCAGCAAGTTTCCAGGTGATCTGCAGCAGGCCTTTGTGAGTCTTTTATGCAATTTAGATTAAAACAAAGACTCCTAAGTCCAATCTCCGGAGACCTTTTTAGTGGGCCTACCTGCTTAGTTAATTTGGGGCATGCTCCCCATCTCAGGTTAGCAGTAAGGTCACCTCATCAGAAATACAGCTTTCTTGCTACTGATTTTCAATAGTTTTTTTTTTTTTTTTTTGAAAAACACCAATACAATTCGTGCATCCACAGCTCTTAACAGCAAAGCAAGCCGTGACTAGCAGGCCGAGCGGCCGGCTCGTGGACGGTGGGATTGGGATCCAGCACTCGCTGGGATTCATGCAGGAAGCCTGTGCACTGCCATGAATGGAATCTGGTTTTCCTGGCTCCCAGTCACATGCCTTAACAAGAATAAAAGGATACAGATATCTTTTCCTTTGTTCTTCACCTTTGAGATTCCTCCACTTCAAAGGCCACAAAGAACTACATTATACTACTCAAACCAGAGCCTGTGAGCTTATCTTTTCTGGGGGAGTGAGAGGGAAAAAGGAGAGCAAGTCAAGGTTAAAATCATTTGAGACAGGGGTTCCTTTGGTCTGATAAACAGTTAGCGCCTGGAAATCCTCTTCCCCTATGCTAAAAATTAATTTTGGACGAAGAATCCCGTGGAATTCCTATCCCCACTGCTCTTAGCCCTTGTGACAAACACGCTCTGAGAAAACCCGGGTCAAACTCCGCACTTCAGGACTGACGTCCTGGGGCCTGCAGACATTGCAAGTTCTTTTTATACACTGCAAAGCCAGCAACAGAGCAGACAGAAATTTGATCTTTGCGAGGAGAGAAAACAAAAAAAAAAAATGCCATCTGCTATCCCCAAGACACTCAGCACAGCGTCAGCTGCACTGCCACAAACTGCACGTTCAGCTCTGCAAGCGTTAAGTTTCACAAGCGAGAACTTTGAAGGACCTCCTTAAGCAACGTTTCTGTGCAAAGATACTTGGTAACAATAAAAATAAAAGAACCAAAACACACAAAAGGCCCCAACATTTCTCTCTAGCCCTCTGCTCATTCCTCTTTCGTAACTGTAATTCTTTTTATGACCTGATCCTCTCCACAGAGGCTAAATATTTTATCACAAGTGAAGCAGCGCAACATCAGATAAGAAATAAAAGCAGAAGCAGCAGCTGAACTGCTTCAGAACAAGGATCCTATTTTTATGCAAAAGCCACTGCCCTGTTTTTAAGTGGCTCAAAGTACCTGAAAATACTCCACAGAGAGCAATCCGGCCTGGTGAATATCCAAGACTGTCTAGCAGGTCCTCAAGGCCTGATATTCTGCATTTCTCCTTTAGCAACAACAGCTTTGCAGTTGTGTTTTCCACCTCCCCCATCCCCAACGGGGCTCGATTAAGGTCTTTAGTCGTCTAAGCGTTTTTTTCTTGGAAAGGATGTTTTTTGCTTCCACATCCAACCGGCAGCTGGGAAACCCTGGCCCAGTATGTGAGGGCTGGTACACGGGAGGGCCACGCTGCTATTTAACAACATATCAGTATTTCAGGATGTGGTGCCAGTGAAGGGACATCTGACCCAGGCCAGGTGAATTTCTGGGGTCCAAACTGTGGTTTTCCAACGCACCTAAAATGCTTAAAGCTTAAGGTGAGGAAACACAAGCCTACAGGCACTGGTGCATCACTTCAGAAACATGGGGAAATAGGTCTAAATCCACGTAGGATCCATAGTTAAAAGAGAAACACAAAATAAAACAGCTCACAAACTCACACAAAGAAATCGGACGCAGCTCCACAACCTGCGGCCCCAACAGCCGAGGAGGGACAAAAGCCCCACGAAAAGGGAAGCGAGAGGCTCATCCCAATGCCCTCCCTCGCCTCCTACATGGGGAATCCAGGAGGGCTCTTCCCAAAGGACCACGGGGAGGGGGACATGGCGACCTCACAAGCACGGGGTGAGCAACACAGAGCGACCAGGGCACGAAATTTGGGGATGGAAAGAGACGAGCGGGGAGCAAGAGGAGCCTTCGGGCCAGCTCCTGCCCGCGCCGAGGATGGAGGAAAGTGGTGGCCCATGGCCCACATGGGGAACGGGGGGAGCCCACGCAGGTCTGTCACCTCAACTGCACCTTCGAATGCAGTTCTTAAGGAAGAAAACAGGAAATAACAATGATGATGATAGTTATAATAATAATAAAAGGTTGTGAAGTACAGCCGAGCACCAGCAAAGAGCAAAGAGCCTGCTCGAAACACCCACTGTGCCACAGCCACCCTCAGCTGAGGACTTGCCAAAAAGCCTCAAATCCACCCAAACCTCATCCCTTCCCCTGCACCCCCTTCCAAAGGCAGTGGGGTGGGGAAATCCCTTTCTTACATCGCCCCACCGCTTGGGCCTGTAGGGATGCACAGAAAGGGTTGGAAAAAGAGGGGGAAAGAGAGGGAGGCAGGGCAAAATGAGGGGGGAAGAAGGGAATAAAGGGAGAAAAAGGGGAAATAGGGGAGGGAGATGGAAAAAAGGGGAAAACTGGCGGGGAAAGGGAGGAAAAAAGGGGTAAATCAGGGGAAGAAAGGCTGGGAAAAAAAGGGAAATAGGAGGGGGAAAGAGGGGGAGAAGGGAGCGCGCGGGGGTCGCCGCGCACTCCCCCTGCCGCCCCACGATCTCGGCCACGTGCT
>NW_010580015.1:82985-132512 GCF_000705375.1 Tinamus guttatus
ACCCTGTGCCCCTGCTCTGGGTGTCCCTGCTGGAGCAGGGGTTGGACTGGATGGTCTGTAGAGGCCCCTTCCAACCTCGACCATTCTGGGATTCTGTGATTTTGTGACACACCAGCCTCCCTTTGGGCACCCTAGGGACATCCCTCATGGTCCCAGTGTCCCTCCAAGGGGACAGAGGCCTCCTTTGGGCCGCCCTTGCACCAAGGGGACCCTTTCTCCTTGGGCAGGTGCCCCTTGGGGACACCGAGACCAGAGGGTCTTGTGAGTCCCACCAAAGCGGTGGCCACTCTCTTCCCAGTTGTTCCCCAGCGCTTCCCAAGCTGTGGGGAATCGATGGCCTCAGTGCCATGTCCGAAGGGCTTGGGGCAACTGGTCCATGGCGAGGGGCTCAGCCACGGCCGTAGCCACATGGGGCTTTTTCTCCTGAGCTCTTCCTTGCCGGGAGCCGCCGGAGAGCAAGGGGTTTTCTCCACGGGTACGGGAAGAATGAGCTTCTATCCGGCCTCTTATCACACCACAATAGCAGTTTTCAGCCTCCGGCCCTTGGAGCCCGTGGGACTTGCAGAGGATCTGTGGAAGAACGCTAAGAAAAGCGGCTCTGTTGCCAGCAGGCTTTGCTTCACTGATGAAAAGTGCATCATTCTGGGGAAAAAAAAAAAAAAAAAAAGGTATCTTTATAGATGCCCTGCTTTTCCCACATTTAAGAGCAAGACTGATACAGGAACTGCAAGTTAGAGCTATCAGACATCACCTGTAGATCCTCAGTGCATGCAGATACAAATCACAAATGGCTGGAAACTTCATACCAAACATGAATAATCTTGCTTAAAAACGTCATTGCATTTTCATGAAGAATTGGAAGATGAGAATTGACTTGTTGGTGCTTAAAGAGAAGCGATGGGGAGCACCAGGCTGTGGGCAGTGTCGGAGGTGAAATCTTGGGGCTGACATAGTGCTCTGCAACGGGCTGCAAAGTGAAAACCACATGGAAATGACTGAAGCAAATGGGAGCCAGAGGAGGAACGTGAGCTGTGTAGCTGGTCCTCCAAGACACTGTGCAGGAGAACTGTCCTTGAGGAAGATCTAAGAGGCTTGAATAGCAGCAGCCGTGAGCTGCCAGACAAGCAGACGGCGTGAGAAGGAAAAGTGAGATTTTTAGGTGGGATGGAAAGGCTGCAGCGCAGTGATGGGTCTGTGCACCATGAGCAGGCGAAGGGAGAGGTTCCTGGAAAGTTTTCCTTGTTTTTTAGGGAGTTACAGGTGTCCGTGTAGTAGCTGTGCCTGCCTCAAAGATGTTGGGAAGAATAGGACCGAAGCGGCCGCCTGTCCTCACCATAAAAACCACTGGGGTTTTAACTGACACCCTGATGGTCACCATGCACAGGGACACCGAGGTGCCTTGTCCTTGGAGGCTGTCCCTGAAGTAAAGCTCTTCCCTGCTTTCCTCACCCTCTCCATGGAGATGGTTTTCAGGGATCATTTCAGGGATCAGCAACATAATGTCCTTGCTGAGCTCTGCGCATCGGTGGCCTTTAACTATGCACTTTAACTAGTAAATAGACAAAAGAACACAGTAATCTCTACAGTTACTTGTAGAAAATATTTTTGAAGACTAAGATTAGATAAGTGCCAATATTAAGTCACTGGAGGCTGTTGTCAAGTCAAGAAAGCCTTCTTGGAAATGTTTTTTACTCCATTAGCTTATAGAAGCCTTGGTAATGACTGTATTAACACTGTTCTTAGATTTCAGGTTTCAAAATTGTCGCTGATTATTAGTTTCTGAAGAATTTTAAAGCCTCCAGTAACCTTTTTTTTTCCTATGAACATCGTTGTTTCCAAGTGTAAATTACTGGAATTATACACGTGGCATCGTGAAAGTGCCTATATGCCTATAATAGGCTGAAACAGTTGGCTTGAGACAATCTATACGTTAAGTGTTGTTAATTAGGATAAGAACAAGAAGGGATTCACATGCAATAATGTAGCTGGAAAAGGAGCCTGAGGAAGAGTAAATGCAGTCAGAATAACTCCAGGGAAGAATATTCCATGGCCTATGGATAAGGCTGACAGTGGCTTTTGCTCTAGTGCTGTTTTTGCTCTGTGTTAATAAAATCCAATGTAATGAAGGGCTCAGCTGGACTTTTATACCATGGGGGACACGTTGGTAGGGTTGATTGAGAATTGCCAGTCCTTGCTCTTAATAAATCCCACTCGAGTTCTTGTTTCACGTTTCATCGCGTGTGGATTTGGGTGTTTTGCAGCATTCACTTACATGTAGTGTTGTACTCTGTGGACACTCCTGTCTTGCTGTTTAGGGGGGTTATTTCTGATTTTGCAGCAACAAAGACAGCTAAATATACTATTTAGATGGCGTATCTCTTCTTGGGCCATGGCCCTGCAACCTTTGCGGAGCCCAAAGCTACTCCCTTACTCATGACAACAGGACAACTGAAAACACCGAATTCCTAATACTGTGAATGTGTTCAGGCAGCTTTGGAAACCCATCTGGTTTAGAGGGAAATGCTGAATATTCCACCGTACATCTGCCTTCATCAGGCCTCAAGCATTTTCGAGCGTAGGATTACGGGATTTGCAAATGCACCTGGCCTTGCATGACCTGCAGGCCCTTGCTCTGATGCTTGTGGCTGGAACCTGGAATCCCTGCTCTGTGTTACATAAAATCCTCTGTTACGGGTGCTGACAGCTCAAAGCGACTTCAAATGTAATCGGTATGGCTTCATAAACCATTACTTATGAAGCAGAAAAGTAATTGGAAATAGTTTGAAGAAGTCCTTTTGATCTTTAGGATCTACCCTCTATAGGGGAAGAAAAATCTTTGTGAAAAAGGAAGTTATGGGTGGTGAAATGTGCTTTTTTAAAAAGTTTTTTTCTCACATTTTTTATCAGAGAGGGGGTAGGAAGGTCAAGTGCTTTCAAATACATGTGAACAGAAAATGTTGGCTTTTCAGCTTTGAGCTACAGGTCTTGGAGCATCAAAAGAATGGGTTTTGCTACAGCTCGGGGCATTAACTTGCTGAAAGTAAGGACACCTGGGGGGACCTTTTCCCAGGGGTTTTCTAGAGTGCACATTTTTTCATGCCGTCCCTGCAGGCGCTTGGGAGGTGACCCACAGTGTGGGGCTACCAGCAGGGCAAGACAGGGCACTGATTTTCCTGCTTTTTGCAGGAAAAAAAGCAGGGTGGGCCATTTTGCACTTTTTTTTTTTTTCCATGATCTCTGCATCATCCGGACACATTAGTGCCTGAAATAAAATCACAGGTACTTGTGCAATGCTGGGGGCTGGCGCGTGTTTCTGGGTGCCCCAAGTTAGTGGTAGCCAGAGAAACCTGCTCAGCTGCTTCCCCCTGTTGCTCTTTTTCCCTCATCCTCCTTGTGATCCCTCATCTGCTCCAATTCATGGCAGGAAACTGCTGTTTTGCTTTGGAGAAAGTGGAATCAGACCACAATTGTACATTAAATATTGATATAATACATTGTGACTTGAAATATTTGTTCTTAACCAGAATGAACAGCAATCGTATTGCTACTTCACGCTGTTTGGTCATAGTCGTGAAGCCATCTAAGGTTTTACTTTTGGCAACATTTGCAAAAATATTATGAGGAGGATTAAGTATGAAACTAAAGTACAAAAGATAATGACAGATTCCTCATTTCTTGATGACTGGAAATGAAGAGTGGATGTTTTTCTGGGAGATATATTTATACACAAATTACTAGGTTACAGCCATCGTAACTGGATGAAATGCTGTGTTTAGATTAGATGGCCTGGAAGTTCCTTCTGTCTTTGAGCTCCACAGTTTCAGCCAGGTTTGCCCATCACTGTTAGTCAATAATCAAGCAAGCAGCATGCGAAAGGGGGGAAAAAAAAAAAAAAGACTGGTGTGGTGGTGCTATAGATATTTGCTGATTTTAATACAATATTTTTCTCGTTTTATTTCCAGGTTGCATGCCAGATGTTAGAGCTGGGCTGTCGGATGCTTTTGTGATGTTTCACTTTTCATATACTGGATAATAATTTTCCTCCTGTCATTACCAGGTCACCAGGTAGAAGTGGAATCAAATTGCCCTTTGATCTCTGGCTGCAAGGTTTCATCTGCCTCCAGTATTAAGACTCATCATTTTTTTCAAGCACCAAAACAATCCTCATCCAGAAACCAGTATTTAAAAGAATCTCTTGCATCTGAATCTGTTGGTACCAGCCCATAAGTGAGTATATTGCGATCCCAGAGATGAAGATACTGCTTTCCCAAGGGTGAATGGTTCTTATCAGTGACATCTACACAGATGTTCTGTTTATTTCCATATTGAGCTATTTTACTTGCCATTTTCACAATTTTGCCCTTTTCAGCATCAGCCTGTCAATCTACCTCCTTGAAACCAGTGCTCAGGGCTCGTGCCCTCCTCTCTCATGGGACTGATCTTTGCAAGCTGCTCCCTTATTCCTCCCCTGAAGTCCTTGGCCATCGTTCTGTGGAGGTGAAGGAGGGAAGCATGATCACTTCTTTTTGCCATATAGGAGGTGGCTCTTGCCCTGCGGGGTTAGGTGAGAAAACGCTCCTTTTTACCCACACACAAGGTCACAGGAGCAGCTACAGGTGGGAGAACCCAAGTAGCACCTGGAGGGGCCCCAAAAACCCAACCAGACACCCCACAACCCCAGCACCTGGTCAGTGGGTGAGAGCTGTGGGCCGTGGTCACGCGGGGGTGTTTATGTGTGGGTTGTGCACGTGTGGATTGTGCACGGCTGTGGGGAAGCCTGTCCATGCAGGAGCCAGTGTGGGAGGAAACTGGGAGCACCCCTGAAAATCTGTGCCTTGGGTGAAGCTTCCAGGGAGCACCCGGGGTTGGGGGCACCAACATGTGTGAGGCTCAGGAGTTGTCACCTCCAGTTTTCTGCTCCTTTAGAGAGGGAAAAATCTCTGAAGTCTGTTGTTTCGTAGGGCGAGAAAACTGCTCTGGTTTGCTTCTTCCAGAATAGGGACAATTCAGGGGATATTGACTTCTTAGAGCCCATGTGGTTAGGAGGAAGGGCGAGCTCTTTGGAGAAACACTCAGCTTGACTTCTACATCTGTGGGGCCAAGACCGCATGTAGCAGGTACCTGAGGAGCTGCTGACGAGGAACTCCAGTAAAAATGCCCTGGCTGAGATCCAGACCGTCCCACGAAAGGCAAAAACCTCCCTCCTGATGTACCCACTTACATGCCCAGCATCCAAGCTAGTTTCCTACCCAGTGCAGACTGGGAACGGGCCTGAAGGCAGATGGTTTCTTTTAGCGAAGAAATAGCTGAGATAGCGTCAGGTCGTCGTGGCCTTCAGCTTGCTGATATCCTCCTGCAAGGCCGAGGCACCAAAACAGTATTGAAAGAATAAAACAAATAAAAGGAAAGAGATTATAAACTGCAGAGCCTGACATGGACCTTGCAGGGAAATCAAGGGTATTCACAACATATTGCTGCTGTGGGCTCATTTTGAGGGTTTTCTAAGCAATGGAACCCTGCTTCTTTGCCTAAAGAGCTATTTCTATACAAACTAGTATCAACTGATGAAGTGTCTGAATTCTCGAGGTTAATTATTCATTTCATGTGTCATTTCCATCACACGGCATTTTTTTCTGTCCTGTATTGGAGAGGGAGGGCTTTTATATAGTAAGACATAGCAAGCAATGAGCATTTTTGAAAGCTTGCAAATGTGTATATTTCTAAGAAAAGGTAGTATGAATACTGGGTTCTATGGAGAGGAGTAGCACGTAAAAAAATAAATATCTAGTGTTGTCTTGGACATGTACCATGAGTCTTTATAGTGCTTCAGGATCACACTATAGAAATTAGAGGAAAGAAAAGATGCTCTGGACCATGCTCATCTACACATGTGCTTTTCCTATGGAAAATCATCTCTTTTCCAGAGAAATTTTGAGGAGACACAAATATTTATCTTTCTTCAGTAACATTTCAGAACAATTTTGGATTAAAAAAAGAAAAAACAGGAAAAGCCTTTGTTTTTTTTTCAGCCAAAATCCTCTAGGTTTTGTTCAAATTACTTTAATGAAGATAACGAACGCAGCTTCATAAAGTAGACCCTTTCTGTGTTTACAGAAACCCACTTATTTGCAGAAAACCACTCAGATGGGGCTTTAGATCAGCCCTATATGTGGGATTGCTCCTGTTTTAAGCATTTGGTTGGCAATGCTGCCACCATTGTTATAAAAACGTGGTAAAAACACCTTTTTTGGAGGCCTGGTGTAGCCTGAGAGAACATCACGGGCATGTGAGGACGGGAAAGCATTTCCTTACCTGCATCCTGCAGAGCATCCCGGGATTGGGCTTTGGGCAGAGGCGCTCAAATGTCTCAGCCGTCCAAATGACCCGGGGCAGTGATGTTATCTTGACATCACCCAGCATGGAAACAGCTGGTACCTAATACATTTAATAGATTTCTGAGGTCAGAAGAGACCGTTAGCATCATCTGGCTTGACAGTTACTGCGATCGATGGTGATATTTTGGGCTTCAGGCGGTAATCGGCAAGGGTCAGGAAGGGCTTTTTCCCTCAGTGCACAATGAGTCCCTGCTTTGGGAATTTTGTTTATGAGTTTGATGTCAGACTGTGTTGCTTCCTGAAGGCATCGGGGATCATTCGCAGCTGGAGGTGGGACATGGCCAGGCCCCATGGTGCTCCAGAGTCAACACCTTCTCCTGGAGGTGTTGATACTGTTGATACTGTTGGCAGGGCAGAAGCTCGTGGGTATCATCTTTAAGTGCCCAATTTTAAGTGTTGTGTTCTGCTCAGGAGGCCTGGATCAATCTGAAACAAGATTCAGGGTCAGGAAGAAGTTTTCCCCAAGTCAAAAGGGGCTTTTGGCTGCTTTCCGCTTCCTGGAATCTACCACCGGCAGCCCATGGAGATAAGGAGCCTACGCGCTGGGGAGCAGGATTTTGTTGCCGTTCCTGAAAATAGGAGCAACTGGATCAGTGCAGAATCAACAGTTTTGTCCCATCTGTGTTAGAGCTCTGCCAGCTACAGCCTGTGCCCATGTAATTCCATATAATCCTGTCCTGGTCCCCAGCCCTTCCAGACTCATGACAATCTCGTTGTAGAACAAAGGGGTTTTACGGGGGCTATAAAAGGGAAATATTCCTTCCATCCATTGCTGTTGGAAGCACACATGGAGAACAGACCACGCTGACTCCAGAAAGCCAGGAATTTTCCCCGGCGTGCCTGCAGAGGAGCCGCCAGCTCCTGTATTTCAGCAGTGTGATGTGAAGACAGGCGGCCCGGCGGCGAAACAGCGTCTCGTGCCTGGCGCTCCAGCTGCTGCTCCACACCTCGCTGCGTTTCCTCCTGCAAATAGACAGAATTCCAGCTGTTTTGGCTCCCAGGGCAGCGGGGCTGGTGCAGCCGCCTGGTCACACCGGGAATTCACGTTTATGGAATTCGCTCGCTGCTGCGGGTTACAGCCGAGCTGTTGTCCGGAGCCTAAAACGCTCCGCGGCCGCGTGCCACGACCTCGGCCGTCCCCTCTCCTCCTCATCCTCTCCACGCTGCCCTCTGCTCCCCGTCCCCTCCGGACCTGCTAACCCGGCCGATGCTCATGATTCTTCCTGCAAAGCTCAGGAAACTCGATACGTGCATTTATGCCCTGGCTCCTGGGATGATGGATGAATTGCAGCTGCTTTCTTTCTTTCTTTCTTTCTTTTTTTCTTTTTTTTTTCTCTTTCTTTTATGCTTAAAAACAAATTTCTACACCCAGCGCTTGCACTTGGACTGCGTAGTGCCTTGGGATTTTTAAGGTAATGAAGTGGTTTGGGTGGGATTTCTCCTTGGCGTCAGAAACTTGGCTGCCTTCTCCCCTCTGTGCTTGTAGGGTGTTTTCCACCCGCCTCTTTCCTTTCCTCACACCTCGCTCCAACTTTCTGCTCACAGGTCTGTACTCCGGTGGATTTTCCCCTTTCATATCCTCTCGTTACTTGCCTGTGACCCTTAATAATCTAATTTTCCTCTGTCAGCTGAGTCCAGATTCTTCTGTAAAGAAAAAGGACATTTTTATAAGCAGCTGGAGTGAGCAGGAGCAGCCTCCCAGCCTTGGATGTGTCAGTCCTTGGGCAGCGTGAGAGCTTTTGATGGCATTTTAGTGAAGAGAGGGGGAGACACTGGTCATTCTGTGACCTGCCCCAGTGCTGTTTAGTAACCCCATGAAATCTGAGGAAGGGCCAGGAGGCCAAAAGATGGACAAAGAGGAGGAGGGTGATCCTGCCAGCTAAGGAACGCAGTCACAAAGCAAAGGAGGTATCCAGACAAGCCCTCCATGCCAAGGCAGTTGGTATTTTGGGCTTGTTAGGTTAATACAAGCGGTGACATGAGAGTATGAGCACAGGAACCAAGGAGCTGAAGGCATCTGCTTGGCTCTGGGGAGGCTGATGCCAAGGGAAGCCATTGCACCCTGTGTCCCTGCGGGATGGTTGCCATCCCATATCCACCATCTGCCGGCTTCGTTTATGGATGTGGCATCTTGTTTTTACAGTTACAGATGGCTTGAAAAGTTAAATCAACGTGACACAGCGATGGCACAAAATTCTCCCTTCCCTCCCACTCGTGCGTGTCAGCGCAGCCCATTACTATCAATCAGACTTCGCCGCGTTGACGGATGGTTACAGTCAGCCAGCACAAGATGCTGGAGTTAAAAAGGCTGCAACGTTACGGAAATTTGCAGGATTATAGCAGCTTCAACATCCTCATTTTCCAAGCTACATCTGAAAAAAAAAAAAAAAAGGTCTTGTAAATCTTCATCAGCAAAAGTAACAGATTTGGAGATTCTTTTTTTTTTTTTTTTCTTCAAAATCTCTTTGGCCTGGAGCAGTGCTTATGAGTGGATAGGATCCATTGCCTTTTTTTTTCTTACAGGAAAAAAGTGGGAAATCAAAGTCAGCCGGAGCAGGGGCCAGGGGAGGTCCTGCTCATCCATGTTCCTAAAAGCTTCTCTATTAGTGTTTGCTTTCCAAGTGGTGGCCAAGGGAGATGGGAATCATCGGTGATAGCCAAGTGCATGTAAATGGTGTGTGTTGGCCTCAAAGCAGGAGATAATGAGTCGAAACCTAAAAATGAGAAATTTGGAGGCTGATGTGTGTGCCTGCTGATGATGGGAGTGCATTTACCTGCTCAGGAGTGGGGCGGTGAGGAGGTTAGTTTGAGAACTGCTGATCACTGGTTATCCTGAAGCAGGCTGATGAAGGTGGGCTGTGCTGATACTTAATTGGCACGCAGGAAAAAGATAAAAATGTACATGGAAACGGGATGTTTGCGGGTCTATGTGCAAGGGAGGGAAATGGCTGTGCAATCTGTGGTAAACAGATGCTTGTGTGTCTGTCCTCTGTGTGAAACGCTTTGGGAGATGAATCTCGCTGTAAATCGAGGATGTTGCATGTGTGGGACACACAAATCAACCTTTTTTTTTTTTTCAAAAGATAATTAAAGCTCGATCCTTCCTCCCAAAATGCCACCAAAGAAAGTATTGTCTGACTGGAAATGTGATTTTTTCTTTCTTTTTTTTTTTTTTTTTAATTAGGAGTGCTCTGTACAGGAAGAAATAGAGCACGTGGCTGTGAAGGTATACAAGGCAATTCAAATAGGATTGCTCAAACAGAACTGAGCCAAACCAAAGAAAATCTCCCTCAGGCAGTCCTCTAGTATGGGGAAGTGGAACATTTCTTAGCCATCTTCTTTAGGAAGAACTCCACCAAAGCCCATATGTATTTTTCTGTTGTTCTAAAACAAGATAACGTGTTCTTGCCTTGCATTTGTGATTGTGCAGGAGCTTGTGCTATCTCATGAGTATGCAAACTATTAATAACACCATCATTCATGAGTGAGCCACAAAATGCTTTGTTTTCAAAAAATGCCTATTTTCTGCACCACTATCTGCCTCCTTCATGTTTCTCCCCATCGATGTCAGGAAACCTCCCTTGATACCTTCTAAGATGCAGGTGCACTAGGAAGAAGAGCAGAGGATGGGACCATTCGCCTCCCACTCGAGATGCTGCTCCCTGTGGGAGAGCTCCCGATGGGAGGCAACCGCTCCGATTTACAGGATCAGAGGCTGCTGCTCCCTTTCCATAAGGCTCTTTATCACTCATTTCCCCCCCTCCGAAACTGTTTCTAGCAGTTGGCCCTGCTCGGCATACGCAGAGTTTGGGAAACACAGCAGCAGTGTTGTGAAATTATTTTGCAAAAGCAAGTGGCAACTGGTGTGAACAGATGTCCCTGGGGAGGAGACTGCAGGGAGATGGGGCCAGACACGCTGTGTATTCTGCAGCAAACGTGTAGCCCTAAATAATGAACTAGCATTGCTGAAACTGCTGTGATAGCGCTGATAGCTTTTTAACTGGTTTTGTCTCATTTTGTCTTTTCTTGTGGTAAGGAATACAGCGGAAATCAACAGAAATATACAGCAATGGAGTGCAGCTATAACCAAATTATCTTGCAAAACGGCTAATTCAGGTAATATATTTTTTAAGTGCAGTGGAGTTCTTGAGAAACAGTAAAAAATAGACAGTAAAAAAAAAAATTAATTCTGTGCCAGGATGTCATATGTGGCACCAACAGACAAGAGAAGGTCCTTGCCTCATTGATGGCTGCAAAGTCTTCCATCTCTGGGTGTTTTAGCTCAAGGTATTATTCAGTAATGTTTCAATAAGCTGGAAAACTCGATAAATGTTTGCTGGCATCTCACCTAATGGTTAGGGGAAGGGGCAAGGCAGGGTGTTACCGTCTTGCTCAGAATTGGGTTAAGGCTTGGTAGGTCCCCTCCATCTCTAGCTTCCCCAATCCCTGCTTTGAAGTGGTGGAAAAAATAATGCAAACTTGGATGTGCTGGGGCTTTTTTCCTGCGTCGTGTCTGCAGATACACAAATATAATCTTCAAAGGCCCGTGGCCAGGCTTGGACAGGAGCTGGCGGGAGGACGAGGTGCAGCTTTGCTGGGCGGGAAGGGATGCGAGCGCCTGCGAAAGGATTAGGCCTCTGCACTTCTCCTTCCTCTTTTAAAAAGCTGGACTTCAAGATAACGATGAATTTCAACTTTAGCAGGAAAGCTGCTGAGAATCACAGTCACCTCCCCCTCGTCCCCACGTTCAGCCAAAACAACTGTTGGCCGGGAAAATTCTCAGAAGAAGGGAAGGGGGAAATGTAGCGATTTACTGAAATTGGCTTTTTAGTTATTAGGCTTTTTGCTTATTTTCGATCCTATGACAGCAATTGATAAAGATGGTCCCAAACAGAAACATCTGGTTTAAAAGTGCGATTGACAAACATAAATAAAAAAGGAATAATTTAAATAGAAAGACCTACTTCTAACATGTTAATCGCTGAAGTGTTTCACTTAAAGCAGATCATCTGCGGAAAATGAGAAAAGAATGAAGAGATTCTGCTGGCGGCTGCAGGAGTGGCGGGACCTTTCTGGTTGGAAGTCTTTTAAGATGGAAAATAGAGTTTTCAGGTAGGTCTTTCCACTGAAAACATTGGTTTTCCATGTGAGATTTTATTTTATTTACTTTACTTTTATTTTATTTTATTTTATTTTATTTTATTTATTTTATTTTATTTTATTTTATTTTATTTTATTTTATTTTATTTTATTTTATTTTATTTTATTTTATTTTATTTTATTTTATTTTATTTACTTTTATTTTATTTTATGTGCTTCCCTGCATGAGGTGTCACCAAGAAGACCTGATGAAGCCCTAGATGAAGTCACCTTGGTGCTGGGCTCTTGGCCATCCCCATGTAGGGGGATGCAGCCCATCATTAAAGACGGGCCCCGTCACGCTTTGTGTGCTCGGCTGTGTTCTTATAACTTATCTGTTACCTCTCCTTTACTAGTAAGAGGAAATAACTGTAGCTTCTGCCATGTTAACTGAGCTAGAGGAACACATGAGGAATAAAACAAACTTTCTGCCATCCTGCTATTGCCTCTTTATATCCCCAGCCCTTTCTCTGCATGCAAGAAAAGATGCTCTGTTGTAACAGCTAAAGATAACTGGTCGAAGAAAGGATGGATTTAAAATAAAGCACAAATATCCTAAAAAAAAAAAGTTGCACATATTCTATTCCTGACATCTTTGTAGGACTCTGCTGAATGCAGACTCAACCTCATTTTATTCGCTCTGGATGGGCTTAAACCACCTTATTTGAGCACAATACTTTTAGATGCAAAATGCAGAATGCTCCATGTGTCTAGCAGCCTTGCCCTCAATTTATTTCATTTTCGGCCTCTGTTGTTTGGCCACGCTATGATCATCCCACAGTTCATGTTCACAGCCTGCTCCTACTTCCACACTCACTGCTGGAAGAAACTCCAGAAAGCACTGAGGAAAAAAACAAGTGTTCAGGTAGTAACTAAAGGGAAGCACTTCTCGTGTGAGTTTTGCCCCATTCTGCCCTAAAACACAAGTGGCAGTGACCCAAAATGGTGGGAATACAGAGATTTTCTTGCAAGCAAGTGGCGGTTTGGCAGAGGTTGAGCCCAATCCAGCTGCGGTGCTGTGGAAAACAATGTGTTTGAGGGGAGCACTAACCAAAAATGCCCTATTCCCAGGTAATCCTTTCCAGGCTCCTGGAAGAGGGAGTCAAATTCTGCTTTTGCCGTATAAATGGAAGCCGGACTTGGCTCTTGCTGGGCAGTACCAGCTCGGGGCTTTGCACAGCTCCTTACTCTGTGTTTGGGCTAAAGCCCAGCAAGACATGGAGCGAGAGGCAATTTCACCATAGCACCAGAAAGCACAGGGCTGAGTTCACAGTGAAAAATACCATGTATAAAAGGCGGAAAACAGGCAGCAGACACACATTTTCCCTCAAATTGTGTGACTGTGATTTAGGAAAAGATCATGATTTGGAACGGATCAGGATTCATTAGTGGCAGGAGATGCTAAGACCTGCAAGGCGATGTGTGATGGGCACCAGTTTTGCTCTCACGTTGCTAGCAGGGGGTGGATGACTTTAGCAGCAGGGTTCTCCTGCTGGATATGTGGGTCTGGGCTGTGGTGGGTTCCTGGGGCTGGTCCTCAGCGTCCTCAAAATCTTCCTCTGAGTGTCCTTGGGGGTCTCAGTGTTCTCCAAGCATCTCCAGCTGGCATCAGTGTGTAGCTGGGTGGAAGATGGCAGTTTCTGACTGAAACACAACAAAATCCGAGCTGGTATGGACTGTGATATCTGTTTTCTGCCTCACTCTTTTGGGAATCCAAGCTCTAAAACTGCTTCTTCTGAAGCTGGGACCTTTCAAGAGATGCCATGGAGATGCTGAGAGCCCAAGAGCTGAGAAATCAGGCTTTGCACAATGTTCTCCAGCCCTGAAGTGTTTCATTTCTTTTATTTCCTTTTTTTTTTTTTCTTTTTAATGACATCTGCCCACTCGTTAGATAAAATTTTGTGAGAAACTTGCCAGGCTCCTGGCAGAATCTCAATAAACCCAGAATGGTCCCATGTTGTGCTTTAACTGTGGATACATTGGCAAGCGGAAAACAAATGTTTTCAAACCTCCCTGCTCGTCTCGAAGGCAGTGAGTCATCACGGCAGCCTTGAGACGCGGTGGAGCCGGAGTTTTGACTAGAAAAGCTCCCTGTTCTCATCTTTGACCCCTGCTTCAGCCAACGATTTGCCACTTTTCCCATATATTGGATGAAGGCAGAGAAGAAAAAGGGATCCTTGACCTTTGCCACCTATAATCAGGCATGTTTATTTTTTTTACAGGATGAAGTTTTTGGTGTTGAAAGAGGATTTTGGTTGCCCTGTCCAGGTCTCAGAAGAGACCAATGATGGTGACAGTTCTCCCTTGCAGGGATCGTAAGTCAAATTACTCATAACTGGGGTCCTGGAGGTGATGGGACCTGAATGTGGCACTTTGCGCTGGCCAAAGACCCTGTGGGAAAGGTCTTGGCTGTGTGGGGCTGGGTGTTCTTCAGATGGTGGAACCACAACTTCTGCCCATCAGCTGCAGATGGGGAAAGTCAATCAAGTCAACACGATGTTGCCAAACCCCTTCCAAAGCGGATGAATGTACGTCTAATTTGCTGGCATAATGACTGACTGGCTTTGCAGAGCATGAAGCCAAGAACGCCTTTCTCAACAAGTTTTAAGTCTTGAATGGTTCTCTAGAGAGATTGATTCCTCCCCCTGGTATTTGGGCACCTCTCCGAGTGGATTTGCCAAGCTCAGTTGGGTGGTTGTGCTGCTATCTATAACCATCTCTTCGGAAAGGCTCCAGCATCGCTGAGTACGGAACATCCATCTTCCGCCGTAAGAACATTTTCAGGACAGTACATTTCAGCACATTTTCACCCTCAAAAAAGACCCCAAGTCCCATCTAATTATCAATGAGCAAAGGTTTTAAGTTTAGTTTTACCATATTTGTCCTCTTGGAAATAAAGCAGTGTTTTCCCCCCTTTTACAGCTGTAAAAAGTGGCATGATGCAAACGCTTCTTCGCCTTCTTTGGAAGTGCTTTTAATTCTGCTGCCATCTGAGCTGTATATAGGGACACTGCAACCTGCAAAGCTCAATATGGATTTTGGACAAAGAAACATGATTTTTGCATGCTCCCACATGCCATGTCACTGTTAGGAAGATGCCAGCAGAGCATCTCCCACTGCTTTTTGTGCCTGCTCTCATCCACCTCCTCCAGTACCTGAGCCAAAACTATTTTAAAAAAATCTGGCATTTCTGTGCTATTTAAACACCATTGGAGCCATTCCCCAGCTTGACCAGCCTCTGCTCAGTATATTAAACCCCTGCAGCCTTCGAAATGGGTTCATGTGCTCAAATTTGCCCCATAAATCACATTACACAGCTGGAAAAAAAAGCTGCTCAGAGTAAATCCAGATTTCCAGCTGGACGCTGGCCCATGGATGGCTCAAACCAGCACAGAGGCTGGCTACGAGCAAGTACTGCATGGACCTGGCGTAGTCACTGCCAAAACCTTTGTGAATCCTTGGGATGAGTATGGCAGGTGGAGGACACTGCATTTTTGCGGGAAGACAGACTGCCAGTGCCATGGGTGAGGTGCTCACCAGCACCGTGTCACCGCTCACGTCCCCAGCGAAGCCTCTCGACGCCTCCTCAAGTGCATAGAATAACCTTGGCGCGCTGCAGAAGCTCATCTGAAGCTACAGCTGCTTGCTCAAGTGCTTCTTACAGAAGGTGCCAAGGATACATGTGACAATTAACTACTCTTTCCATATAACTTATTTTTTCTGGGAGTTTCGGTGGGCTCCTCTTACTGGTGCTGCTGAGGAACATCAGCTCAGTCCTCTTGTAGTGCAAGAGCGTCCAACAGTTCCTGGCACGAGGATGTACAGGGGAGTAGAAGAGATCAGAGATCCCTGACCTGAGAAGGAGAAGCCAACCACTTCCATATCAAGCCCCCCGATCGACCTCCTCCTCCTCTTATTGCTGAGCTTCACATTTCCTTTTCTCCGCAGAGCATTTCCCTTCCTCTTTCGGTTCAGCTCTTCACGGGAAACCTCTGGTTCTGCTCAGGGACATGGGACACCTCTGGCTTCTCCCATCTGAGCTAGGTGCAGCTCTGGTGTCCAAGAAGCCTCCATGGTGCATCAGGAAGGACAGCCCTAGGTCTCCTGCAAAGTAAGCCCTTGCTGGCCAACTCTTCATCAACCAAGTGCCACCACGCAGTTGGCTTCACTTCTACTTGGTCAGGTCAGTTAGCCTCCTGCCCATGGCAGTAGTGTTGACAGGATTCTCCTCAGGCTCTCATAATTTTGCATTTTGTCTGCAGAGAGAAAATGAAAGCAAAATTAAATTAAACATGACTGCCAAAAGGAAAAAAAAAATAGAAAACAAACAAACAAACAAAAGAAACCCCACCATTTCTCATGTTATTTTTAGACTCCTCCTTAGGAGTTTCATCTCCTCTCTACATGTGTTGCTTTCTTTGCAGGAAGGGAACCTGGAGAACATTGAGCCTGAGCAAACTGCAGGCAGTGGGAAGGTACCGCTGGGGAGGACATTCATGCAGGTCAGTGCATGGGGTGAACACACACGTGGTTGGTGCAATGAGGCCCTGCAGGATTCATTGGGTTTGGGTCTGCTACATGTCCAGGACCAGCAATAAATCCATTCCCAGGTATTCCTGCTCCTTCTCTGGTCTTGGCAGTGAAGAACTGCCAAAGGTCAACCATTCCACTATGTGGAGCCTGAATTGAGAGCAATAGCATCTACAGCATGATGAGTGTCAGGGAGACATCTCTTTAACTGATTTAATTCACACATCCTTCCTGCTTAACATGGATGGATACTTAACATGGATGGAAATCCAATCTAAAGCACCATCACAGGCATTTCCACCGGCAAATTTCTATCACCTGTTGGAAACCTTTTTTTTTTCCATCTTTGTACCGCAGTGCCTCTCGATGCTGCTTGGGAGATTTGCAGGAAAGAGGGCCTGATTAGTTCTGTTGTGTTCCTCCCCTGCAGGGGAAATGAATTATTCTCTTTCAGGCTGGGAAGATTTCCACTTTAAAAGGGAAAAGGTATCAGCACAGAAAGGAATTTCTGAGTGCCACTGCTTTACTAGATGCATTTTATAGTGCTATAACATAGCGGGACAGAGCAAATAATGTACAGGGAACAGCAGAGATGATTAGTTTTACATCTCTTTTCTTTTTTTTCTCTTGGCGTTTCATAATCCACTCATTATACTTTTTCTCTTTTCTTGCAATTTTAAGTATCAAATAATTTCAGTGAATAAAATTCCCTGTTAACTGTTTTACAGCTATTTGATCTTAAAGGCACTTAAGACACTTTAAGTAACTTACGCATATCCCTGTGGTGCACGATATCACACCATGTTTCTGCATGGGCTTGCTTTGGGTTTGGAATCAGGTCTCCATGGCAAGCATTTGGGGCTGGTAATCTGCAAGTGCAATTCCCAGTGACTTTTCTCTGATAATTATTGCCTGAAATCTCCTGTGACAGTAAATAAGCTCAGCAAAAAAATCACTTCCTAAAAAAATACATATGGAAAACAAACAAAAAAGGGATGCAAACATGGCCGGAGCAAATTCTGCAGGAAATGTCCAAATATTTGCCAGTGCTTTGGCCCAGTGCAGAAGAGCCGGGATGGGTCCCTTATCCAGCGGTACAGCCTCTCTCCATGGCCTGATCTTTGTGAGCAGGGTGATAGGCATGGAGAAACACGACCAGGGGCTGCTCTTGTGTCTGCATTGGAAACTGTGTTAAATCCGCGTTTGTGTCGATGTGTGCCAAAGTGGACATGTCCAATCCCTCCGTGACCCTGTCTGCCACATCACCACTACTTACGTTTTCTTGAAGGAAGCACCCATGGGTTCCTGTGCTCTGTGAGCCTCTGGGCTCCAAAACACTCAGTCTCCTTTGTTTCCCTGTGGCTATGGGTTCAACAGGCTGTCAAAAAAGGCTCAGGAAAACCCTGATGGAATGCGTTTAGAGAGTACAACTTCTCAAGGCTGACCAACCAAGGAAAGGCAGTAACAAAAACATCAGCACAGTCACGAGTCCAGCACCAGAGAGCTTGACTTTCCTAAATAACCATGTATTGTTTCTCATTTTGTAGCTTTTGGGATGTGTTTTCTGGCTTTCCATTTGAGCCAGTAGAGCATAAAGATTGCACGTGCCGTAGAGTCCCTAATTCTTTTGCTTGTTTGGATCTGGATTTATACGGCACTTTGCCACAGCTTCACCTCCACGGATCCTCATCTTCATTGTTCTGATTGAACGTTCTTCATTTCTTATGATTGCTGCTTCCTACCAGCCTGCTGTAACATGGCTCTGGCCATGTAGCCGGTGGTGGTGACAGTCCTGCAACGAGATGGGAGGTCAGAGCCACCTAGTTCCAATCACCAACTGGAGGCATAAATCATTGCAGATGCTCTTTCTAGCTCCTCTCCCCTTGAGAATTTGGTAAAATAGTCCATAAGTGGAGAAGTACACATGTTACTTAAATCCTGAACCAAAGCTTGAGAAGCCTGAATCCTCCCTCCCAAGTCAATGAAAATGCAGTTTCCAGTCTAATCTTCTAATGATATCCCGTAAAAAAGTGAATTAATTCAGCTGTGATTGGGTTAGGAGAGAAGCACTAGCACACTGCTTTGCAGAGCTCCGTGGGTTAAAATCGTGTAGCTAATGTGAAGTGAGTGCTGAGGAACAGGTCCCAACAGGCCTTCACGTAAGTAATTCTTTCTTCCCACTTAATCTTCCATCTCAGCTTACCATTAAGCATCTAATCCTTCCTTCTTTAATTTTCCTACCTCCTGCTATGGCTCCCCTTCGTTCACCCAGAGTAGCTAAGGAGAAATGCTGTGGATGTGAAGTTTAGTGGCGAAGCTCAAGGATAAACCACAGGACATCAGGAGCCCCTGTTCTCCTTTGGATGGAGGCCATCTTCTGGTATCACTGAGGGCTTTGCGTTAGGGCTACAGATAGAGATTGAGGGCTCACTGCCCTGCGTGCCAAGATAAAAAGCTCTAAATAAATCCCAGCAACCTTCAGCAAGACATAGTTTTGCAAAACACTGAGACTGAGACATTCTTTGATAAGCTTATGCTGGACATGATTGTTCTCCCAGGGATTTTTAAATGCCTTTGAAAGGGCTGCAGATTATCGAGCATGGGAAACATCAGACACTGGTCATTCCTGATCTGAAAATGAGCCAGTCATTTTTGGGATGACCCTCAGGATGCCTAATCCACCCAAGTCTCCCAAAAATCATCATGTGGGATTTACAGCAAGCATCAGAGTGCCTAAAGTCACATTATGATGGTGGGAGCAGTCCTGACTTTGCAAGCTCCTTTTGCAGCAGTAAAGAGCAAAGTCAAGCCACCAGGTAGAATTTCGGTTATGTTAACAGAACTTCACCTGGATAAATTTTTGATATACCCTGTTCTTTCCAGACTGCCTGTGTTATAGATGATAGATTTACGGAACTATTTTACAACCAATATGGATAGAAATGTAAGGAATTGTATATTTTTTATTGTCTGTGAAATCATTATGTGAATCTATTGCTGGAGCACCATGGAAAGAACTTGACACTCCTAAAACAGCCTTTATAGAAGTTGTATCATATTTTAATTTGTAATATGAGCTGTAAATTCTGTGATCTGCTGTGCTCATACAGTGTGCCCGACACAGAGTACATGGGGCTGCCCTTGAATCAACAACAGGGACAAAGAAGCTCTTTTTAATAAAGCAACGAACTTGATGAGACGTCTCCTTCAAACACTTTATTATGATTGTGTTAAGCTGTCTAGGGACACTTGTGACATCCAATTTTCTTGGCTTTGAGCATGGAGAAGGAATTTCTGCCTACGGTAAATAATGTCCTGTCTTTAGGACTAACCCAGGGCTCTGCACTGAGGACTTAGGTCCCTCTCCCCTTAACCTACACAGATACACAGCACTGAAAAATTCTCGTATGTGTTGGCTACCTGCTCATTCCGATTTTTAACCTGGGACTTAATACAAGCCCTGATTGTCAGAGTACCGGTAGCCACATTTTTTTTTTTAATATTAATGACAAGAGGCACAAGTTTTCAACAGGTTCGTTTAGGAATCCTGCTTTACACATATCATACATGTCCAAATATCTTAAAGATCTGTCTCAGACCCATGTTTAAATGCCATGAGTACTCAATAGGATCTTCTCAGAGGCTCTGCCCTCCTCAAGGCACTCGTGCAGGCAAGTCCCTTCTCTTATTTCAGTAGCCTCACTAGCTTCCCTGAGGAAGTTAGTACTTTTTCTCAGGAAAATAAAAGCTTTGAGACTGAAAGTGTAAATATACCTCATTAAAAAATATGCAGTGTTATGTCCATGGGAGGGTTCTTCCTAACCTTAGTTATCCAGTAGCTGAAGCTTGAAATACTTCAGTGTATATATGAAAAATATGTGTACATCTTTATACACAGTGTCCTGATTTGGGCACTGGGATGGGGGACGGTGACATGACCATGATGGGGACACAGGGGATGTGTCATTCAGGGAAGAGTTTTTGGGCGATTCATACCTGGTCGCTTGTCTTTTGATGCCTCAGCACCAGTCACAGGCTTGGCAAGCACAAAAACGTGATAAAATTGGTACTGTGTAAATTAGACTTTCCTTAGACTTTTCCTTAAGGAGGCACATGCTTGCAGTTATGAGGATGGAGTTTGGTAGACACTCATAGCCAGGCTTAAAGAACAGAGAGATGTAAAACAAGCTGCAGAAACTCCCAGCGTGAGCTGAGAACCCGACCACAAAACCGAGACGAGAACACATCTGAAGAGCTGGCCTTCTCCTCCGAAAAACCCCGCACGTATTTTGCTTCTGGAACAAAGGATTTATACACGTGAACTCCATCACAGCTGACACAATGTTAGTGGGTTCATTTTTTCCAGAAATATTAAGGAGAGAGTTGAAAAGAAGCCAGCAACATATTCATCAGCCTTTAACTCCTGGCACTTTCAGTTTATTCTGTGATTAATGATTGCAGAGCTTTTACTTTGCAATAGGTGAGTTGATTTTGGAGCTGCTATGACCACTCAGCCTGGTGCATACCATGGCACGTAGCACTGAGCGTAAAGCACCTTGCTTTGTCAATAAGCATACAGTTTCATACTAAACAAGAAGAATTAGTCCAATGTAGCAATACAAAAACCTGTGTCTTCAAAACTCTGTATTTCCCAAAGCAGGGGAAAACGATAAATGACCTTCTCTTGGAAGAAAACGTGAAGGAAAAAGTAAACAGACTGGCTGTTCTGTAAGAAGAATCTGCTGCCTTGCCAAAAACTCATGGCTCTCAAGTCAAGGGAGAACACGATTCATCTGTTGTGGAGTAAAGGCCACTGCTAGAAATCAAGCAGTGCCATAAGAGAAGATTTGAAATTGAAACATGTTTTAATGAGAAACTGGATGTAGAGGATGATAAGGAGAGTTGATATCGGGGGAAAAAAAGACAAAACTGGGGTGGCAAAAGATGGTAGAGGTTTTTTGCTAAGTGTATTTGGAAAATATCCTGGAGACAGCAAAGGCCCATTACTAGTGGTGGAATGATTAATAAGGTGAAAATAAGATGCTTTCACTAACCATTTTCTATGTGCGTTTTGCAAGAGGAGGGATGACAGGCAGGATCGTGGGAGGAGAGCAGGGGCATTTCCAGTCCCTTGCAGGTCATGGAGGACATTCATCAGAAGGGAGCAGGGATGAGCGTTTCCAAATCTGACTCCCTGGGGAACATCTGCTGGTGCCCAGGACAGCAGAGAAGAACCAGGATGTGGAGGGAACGGTGGGGCAATACGGAGGGCAGACACGGTGCGTGGGGTGAGTGCTGGCCTTTCTATCCACCTGCCAATTCCTGGGCCAAAGAATAGAGAGGGTGACAGGAGATGTACTAGATAAAGAATTAAAGTGTGTTGGTGTAATTAATGCCAGTCAAAATGGTTTTATGGAAAATAGATCTTGTCAAAGAAATGTGATTTCAATCCTTGATGAGATAACCTGTTGGGTTGATAAAAGTGACTCTGCTGCACTAATAGACTCAAGAGCAGTTAGCGCAGAGAGGTTTGACACGCTGGTTAACATTGTCACTGCAAGCTCCCAATAACGAGCACATTAATGGGCTAAAGGCCTGGCCAACGGACAGAGCTCAAAGAGAAGGAAAATCAGCAGCAAATGGTGCAATTTCCAGTGGGAGCTGGCGGACAACGTTCAGCCTTTTCCTCTGTGAGACCCCACCAAACATAAAAGCGCTGCTGCTAAAATGTATGTGTGGCGTAAGGTAGGATGGTGCAGACCAAGGTGGGAAGGGCGGTCAGCGCAAACGCTTTGTGGGAGATCGACCAGTAAATGGCTCTTGATAGACAAATGCAAAATTAAATGCTTGGGAGAAAAGGCAAAAAGGCAAATCACGAAAGCCAATGTGATTTTTTTTGACAGGGGTGTTTGCTTTAGTATAGACACACGTTTTTGTATAGAAAAAACGTGTCTCTTTCTTCTCTCCCTAAGTCCACAAAATGGCCAGCTGGAGCTTCGTCTGGTTTCACTGGTGACTTCTGCAAATGCAGCTGACAGGGTAGGGTGATCTGTGAGGAAAATTTCCTTTTCACCCCAGCAATCTTGATTTGTTTTGTAGCCTTTGAGTTGGCCTGGATTATCTTAACATTATCTGCCTAATACGGTAGCTTGTCCCGGATCTCTGTTCAGCAGAAGACCCTGGAAAGAAGGGACTGCCCAGGGCAGGAACCTCCTGGAAAATGCCAGTAACAATACTATATTATTATTATTATTATTATTATTATTATTACCACCATTATATATCAGAATAAATAGCCAGATTGATGCTTTTCCCTCCAAATGCACCAGCACAAGCATTTTTCCTGGCCTAGCAGGCAGAAGAGCTGTTCTTACTCACTTTCACCTGCCTGAAGGAGGAAAAAGGCTTCAAAACCTGCCTGCTCAATGGCTCATTTCTTTTTCTCCCTGCTATTTGGCCTCACAAACACCAAGCATTAACCGTGTGATATAATTACTGGGTTGCTCAAAAGCAGGGAGAATATCCAAATGTTACTGGTTTCTTCAGAAACAGCTGAGGAAAACTGACTGAAGATTCCTCAGGTTTTATACTCAAAAGATAAAGAAACAAGAGCAGAGCTTGGAAGGGCCATTTAATTAGTAACTTATTTAAGCACTTCTTTCTCAGCGTCTTTATGGGCGATGTTCTGTAACTCTCCAAGATGGAACCGATGAAAGAAACTGGAGCAAGAGCACATCAAGGACAACGCCAGAATCCAGATTTTAATGAAGCAAACATAACCTTTTACTGAGGCAAATTCACCCCAAGCCTGTCGCAAACCTGATTAAAGCCTTTGCAGCTACTCCCTACGTTGTTTAATTATAGCAGAGCCTGTAAGCCCCCTTGGACTTAAGGATGTTCAGGCTTTCTAATAAACTTTCCCTTTCCTTCCTTGATTTTTGAAAGCTTATAATGTATTTATAATAAACCATGCTTCAGACAGAAGCTTGCTGATATGAAACACTAATGCAGCCAGTGCCCACCCGGGAAAACACATTTGGAGGGTGTCTGAATAAAATCCCTCTGAAATAGCCAGGAAAGAGGGGATTTCCTGGCTCTCCTCTCCCCTTGCTCTGTGAGCTCTGCTTGGGCAAGGGGCAGGAGGGGAAGGAGGCCAGTTTTGGGAGCAAGGAACTAACTTGCTCCAGTGAATTCTAGGCAAAAATACATGGATTGCCTCTGCCCCCCTATTGTAAACCTAGTTATTGCAGCAAGAAGGGGTGAAGCGGTGCAGTGAGCACTGCCTCCTCGCTCCCTCAGCAGACCTGTCCCAAATACACCCGTACCACTTATTTCCTCCTTTAATATGCTGAATTTATCATAGATGTGTGAACGTGGAAGTGTTTTTCCTCTAAATTCCTGCTAGGGTATCAACGCAAGCGCTCTCTGCTTGGTCATTAGGAGCAGAGGGGTGATTTGCTCTTGATGCTCTGCTCACTTCACAACAGCACGTAACAATAACAACAGCAACAACAACAACAATCTTTGTGGGAAGGAGGCAGATGTCTCCGTCCTAGGGGAGAGTGCCCCATTCCTGGGAAATCCCATCTCCTCCTAGCACACAGGAAACCGCATCAGCAAAGCCAGAGTGTGTCCTATGGGAGACGTTGCCGCTTTTTACTTTCAGGATCAAGACTGCACCAGCCCTAGGATTTAAAGTGTTCGAAAGCTGGGAGATTGCAGCAAAGAAGGACTGGGAGCAAAAAATAAACCAAAGGATCAAGATTTAATCCCTTCCTCCCCCCTGCCCCAGGATTAATAAAGAAAGGAATTTCTCCCATGTAAGTATGCAAGTTCATGGAATAGTTGGTGGCAATCTAAGGAGATGCTAAGGGTAGCTTATTTAATGCAGGGAAGCACTGAAATAAATCCTACCAGTTCTGCTGAGGACTGAGAAGTGTTCCAACACCTCCTTTTATCCAAAACACATTGCTTTGTGCTGTAGGATTTTCACTCACCAGTTGATGCAGAGGGAAAAAAAATAAGCAGCCTTTAGCATATTTTTTATAGCTGTAAGCACAGAAGTGGAAAGAATCAAAAGAAATAATTTACCATCTTCCCGCATGCTTACAAAAATAAATGTACTTTCAAATTTCATAGAGTTTTCCCAAATTTCACTGCATCAGAAACTATTTATAAAGGCTCAACATCACTGACTTTCTGTGGAGGCCTGAATTTTCCACTTCAGCAACACCTTCTATCTGTGGATCTCCGAAACCTCATGCAAACAGCAGTAAATGATGGTTGCCACTGCTGCTGGGGAATATTATCTTCCTTTCAGATAGATGGATCTCTTCATTACCTGCCAATGATATCATTAGGCAAGGCCATGTGCGTTCATGAGGTGAGTTTCCACCACATGTGGTGGTCATGTTTCACTGCACAGGACTATTTTGTCTGCCTAACTGGGGCAACTAGAAGAAACCAAGAAGACCTAGGGACCATAAGGGCTTGTATGTGTGAGCCCAGTAGAAAAAGGGTGCAATGAACCTGTTTGGTGGCTACCAGAGAAGGTCTGAGGAGATGGGCACAGAGCTATTTCCCCCTCGCACACTGTTTGCTGGAAGGAGAGCTCATCAGATAACTTCAAGTGCTTCATTTTTCTCATTTGTCCACTAGCATAGTGCAAACTAGATCCAAGTGGGTAAATAAGATTGTATAGTGACTTTACTTGACTCATATCAATCTCTCCATTACAAATATTTCCTGCAGAAAATCTTACCTTAGCATGTAGCAGTTATATGGTAACTCCTTTATCACACAGAACTGAAACTGGTAGAAATGTCATCTCCTTGGTATGAAAGAGGAAAACTGCTTTATAAAATTCTCTTCTTGAATACTGTCATCTGAAAATCTCTTTTTGGAAGAGCAGACCCCGATCTTTTTCCAGTTTTTCAGCAGAAAACATTGGCACTGAGGAATCACATTTTAGAGGAAAAATTCACATTCGCTGTAGCTGAAGCATTTACATTTTTGATTTTTTTTTCTAAATTGAAGGCTTGGAAATTTCTAAGATGATGTTATGAAAATTTCCATTTTCTTTGAAAAATCCATGCTTTTCTTCAATATTAGTTTTGTTAGCTGTAACTGTAAGAATATAAATTTTCATTCCCTTCTACACCAGCAAGGATCTCATTACAATACTATGAAAAATGAACAAAAGCTGGTGAATCTTCTTTAAAATGAGTAGTCCCGGTTGGAACGTGGCCTCCAGGATCTCTTTGCCACCACTGGGGATGCTAAAGCCCAGATGAATTGCAGTGTGTCCTTGGTTTCCCTCTCCAGTGCCCTGCACTGCCGGTTCCCACAGGTCCCCAAGCCACTGAGGACCTCCCTCAATTGCATAAATTGCTATTTTATTCCATTAAATAGAAGCAACCCTGCTCCTGGCCATGGGCTGGGCTTGGGCCAACATATGGCATCAATTTGTTTTCTAGAACTAACTTGCATGCAACTGAAAGATGATAAATTGTGAGTCTTGGCCTTGACCAATGCCTAACTCTTCCAATGCCAAGGAGATGTGTCCAAGTCCCTCTGCCTTTTTGTGGAATGGGAGGTTAGAGGGTTAGAGATGTTGTCATGAGCAAAGGAGCAACAGGACCAGCTGATTGGTGCATCTCCCACCCGGCTGACATCAAAGAGTGATGAGGATCAGCTCTGAAACCCATAGAAAGCAAAGAAAACACTTCTAGCAGGCCCCTGTTCGGATAGTTGAATGAGGGCTATGCTGGTATGCATGACATGCAGTCATGGTTGATCTAGAATATTTTTATTATTTTCCAGGCAATGTAAGTGCTATTTGCTTGAGGAAAACTGCCTGGAAGAATGATTCCGGAGCAGCTGCCCAAATTCATATTTTATTCTGCAGGAAACACACACATATTCCAGAGTGACTAATATGGGACAATTGCTCCAAAATAAAAGAAGCAGCCAAGTGAAGATATGCAGTGAGAGCTATTTGCATTCAGTGGAGCCTAGGTGGGTGTTTGTGTATAGCTGTCTGCTTGCTTCATACGCTCTTCTTCCAGCACCGAAGGGTGATTTGAGGAGAAGACCCAGGGCCTGACGGCTGGGAAGGAATATGGAGCAGCCTGGGGTCTGGCGGGGCACGTCTGGCCCCCTCTGTGGTGCACGAGTCCTTCTCACGTGTGCCCAGCTCTCCTCACCTGGGTATTCAAAACAGCACGACGAATCAAACCAACTTGGGTTTTTTTCATGATCCGAAATGTTTTATTCCCAAATATCCAAGGTGTTTTTGGAGCACTTGAAATCTGTGGGAATGAAAACAAGACATTCCTGAGTGCACTGTTGGCTCTGGAGAAGAGAAGGCTGAGAGGGGATCTAAGCAGTGTCTCAAGTACCTCAAGGGAGGCAGTGAGGAGGATGGTGCTGGCCTCTTTTCAGTGGTGGCCACTGACAGAACTAGAGGAAATGGCCACAAACTGAAGCACCAAAAGTTCCACATGAACTTAAGGAAAAATTTCTTGACAGTGAGGGTGCCAGAGCCCTGGAACAGGCTGCCCAGAGAGGTTGTGGAGTCTCCTTCTCTGGAGATCTTCAAACCCACTTGGACGCAGTCCTGTGCCACGTACTCTAGGTGACCCTGCGTGTGCAGGGGGGTTGGATTAGATGACCTCTAGAGGTCCCTTCCAACCTTGAGCATTCTGTGATTCTGTGATTCTATGAAATCCAGGGGAATGTTTCTGAAAACATCTTTGGCTCTGGAGATTCATAGGGATGAAACTCAAGATGCTTTCAGGCATTCTGTTGGCTCTCGAAATCCATGGGCATGAAATCCCAGATGTCTCCAGCATGCTGTTGACTCTCAAAATCTGTGGATTGAGATATTTCCAAGCTTGAGATATTTCCAAGCTCACCATTGGCTTTTGAAATCCATGGGGATGAAACCCAAGATGCTTCCAGGCATGCTGTTGACTCCCAGAATCCATGAGGATGAAATTCCCTGAGAGCCTGATGAGCCCCCAAGTGCTTTTGCACCTGATGTGGAAACTACGTTGGAGGTTAATAGACCTCCTTTGCTTGTCAGAGAGGCCAGCAGAGCTTGGACCTGGTGTTTCTGTGAGGCCTGGAACTCATCTGAGGTCTGTAGGCAGCAATATAATCTCACCAATAAAAATAATTATGATTTTAGTTTTTTTTTTCTCCCAAATTCTGGGCAACCCTGAATCTGAGATGACCCCATGTTGCTGCAGGAAAATGTTTTGACAGCTTTTATGTGATGACTGGATGCAGTAACGTAATGTAGATGGTTTTGCTGACGGAAAGTATTTCTTTGCTTGCAGAGGGTGCCAGGTCCTGCGAAGCACCTGCTTGGTGGCTAATGACATGGGACTAATGACAGGCCACCACATATGGGCTGCAAAGCTATCTAAGCCCTTTAGGCTCTGCTTAAAGCCAAATGATTTTCTCAGCGAGTTGGATTTGTTTGTTTTTTAATTCCCCAAGGTCCTTTTCTGTAAGCATTTGGTCTAAAACTGCAAAAAACTTGTGCTCTGTGAGTTTTTTTTTTCTACTTTTTGAGAAAGATCCTCAGTGCTGAGGGTGACAAATAAGCCTCAGTGAGGTCAGCATGATCAGCCTGGCATACCCTGTTATTTAGAGGCAGAAATACCTGCTATGGGCAGGATAGGCACCGGATCCTGTGCAATCCTGCCAGCTGGAGCAAGTTATAGTGCCAGAATGGGAATAACAAACCCACGAGCATTTCACTGTCTGCCCGACTCCCAGGCCCCTTTGAATATACTCTTGTTTTAATTGCTTTAGCCTGTGCTGTACTGAGGCTCTTTATCAGAAACAGCAGAGATTTTTCTTTCTTACTGCTAACTGGGAGTTTTTTCTTTTGCTGCATGGAAATTTGCAGAGGTTATAGATGCATGTGTGTCTCTGGTTTATTTGATTTGCAAGAAAAAAAAATAGGGAGGTTAAAAGAAAAAAATCGTTAGAGTTTTCTGGTGAAAAGCAAGAGAACTTGCTGGTTGGGCAGTTTTGCCAAAGTGGTCCGTCATATCACCCTCTTGCAGCAACAAAAGGGAATTTGCAAAAAAAAAAAAGGGGGGGGGCATATTCTCCCCCTTTTTTTTAGCAAATTGGAGAATGAATGCAAATGCACAGACGACTGCTCCCTGTTAGCCGGGGCTTTTTCTTCCTGGTCCTTCCAGTGCCGGACGGATGCGGCACTGCTGACATGGGCACACACTGCCAGCTCTTCCTACCTAATAGTCCCTTTTCCTTCAAAATAAATATTACCCATCCATTATCTATCATTTATTTACTGAAAAAAAAAGAGGGAAAAAAATAAATCCCCTCGGGAGTCTAGCCCCATTTCCCTTGGCTATTTCTTCTGCATCACGCAGCAGCTGAAGGATAGAGCTCGTACATCCTATGGAGCACCTATTAGTCCCTTCTAAGAAGCCAGTGAGAAAAATGAGAGATTATAAACCAAAAGTTTTCTTGTATTTAACAAAGTTATGCTGACAGAGAAGGAATATGGGGGCTTGTCAGCCAGGAGGATCAAAAAGGATGGGCAATGGGATCCTGAAACCGTGAGCTTGATACTAAGCTCAGCTGGTGTTTTACTTTTTGTAAGAGAGACTCAGTTTAGATCAAAAATCCTCATGCAAGAGGCACAGCAAGGACTGTGTCTCCATGTCCAGACTTTAGGCATCATCTGTGAAATCGGGGGCTTGGTAATACCCTGTATGTTAAGGCTGATACCTGCTCTCCTGGAAGAAAACGGCTCACCCGTCTCACACTGAGCTTGGCTCACATTTTCCAGATGGACAAATTTGTCCAGCTTTTGCTCCAAGACTCCTTGATGTGTTTTGTCAATCCTTGAGTCAAGTCTGAAATAGGAGGTGATGGATGGGCAGTGTAACCGGGGTGACGACTTCGTGGTGAAAGTTCAAGCCACCTTCAGGACAGAGGTTGGATAAAGCAAAACCCTCTCTGCCAACAGGCATGGGAACCTGAAAGTTCAGGTATTTCAGCCCCATTCTGCTGTTACAATGTGCAATTCTTGCAGTATTTTTCACTATGTGGTGTCTGAGCAACACCATGGGTTGTCCCTGTAGGCCAGGAGCTTATCTCTCAGTGCCCCATCCTGAAGTATTGGTTGAGTGGAGAAAAATTACAAGCACAGAAAATAAAAAATTATAATCACACAAAGAAAATTCTAATCACATAAAATGAGGAGATCCTACTGCAGCAATCACTAAAAAGCAGCTAAAACAGAGTGTGGGGCCCACCGTGCATTCCACAGCATGTTTTTTCATCTGTAATATTAATTAATTGGTGCATGTTGTTTATTCCAGTTGTACCATGTCCCAGAAAACTTCAGTTATATACAGAAAAAATCTCTGTAGACTAAACACCACCATTAAACCCAGAGCTGTTGGCTGCGGGATCCGACAGGTCCTTGGGAAGAGGAGAGGAGATGTGTCCCAATTTGGGACCCAGCATGGACATCAGGGGGGTTTTTATAGCAGGGATTATGTGGTCTGGTTTCCCGCCAGGTGATAAAACCCCTCACAAAGCAAAATTCAGGATTAGTGCAAATGTTGTGAATTTGTGCTTTCACCAGGCATAATATATGAAAAATGCTTGTTGAGCTTTGTTGAGGAGAAAAATCACTATAATCATCATAAAAATCTTTGCTGTACAGATGTGCTTAATGGAAATGTATTACGAGCACAAGGAATGTTTACTTACTCTTTTGCTTAAAATCCCGTGTGTGACCCAGAAGCGTTTAATGGAAATGTATATTACACATGGAATTTATTTACCATTTCACTTAAATAACTTCCTATATAGCAGCAATTGTTAATGGAAATGTACCACAAAGTTGTTTACTGGTTGATGTAGGACATAATATTTTTCTGTTTCTTTTTCCTCAAATGCCTGCAACAAGCAACATTTCATAGAGCATTTTCTGTGGAGATCTTTAGAGCTTGCCAAAGGATTGCTCCCCTTGTGCTGCACTGGAGTCAGTGGCAATGAAGAAGTTATTTTTTGCCTCAATTTGCAAAAAACAAAAATAAAAAAAATCCAGTCTATTCAGCGGATACCTGAAAAGCAACATTTTTTTGAGGGTAGAGGTATTGCATTTGACACTGGCCTTTGCATTTAGTCCTTCGATAAAGCCAACAAGTTGAATTTCCTCTGAAAAAAAAAAAAAAAAAAAAGAAGCATTAGGAAAATGAACCCCTCTGGAGTAACTCTAGTGCCTGTGACAAATCCCAGCGCCAGGGGTATAATCGATTCATCTCGCATCTGGGGGATTGAATTTCTTGAAAGCAACTGGAAAAGCCATTGTTTTTTTTAACCTCCCATCCATAACTGCTCACTGAACAGATGGGCGAAGCACCGGGCGGGATGATTTAGATGACACTTGGGAAAAGAAAGGAGATAGATAAAAAAATAGTCATACTTGGCAATAGAAACATGACACTCTTTGGGCAATGGGTAAAGCCAACTGGCTTGTTGGTTTTTGCGCAGTCACTCCTGATTTAGGTGCGTGAAAATATGAGCATAACAAATGCCTCTTGACTTCTCCCCCTATAACTCAGTGTCTTCAGGTTCTGGGGGCACAGCCTGGTGTTTTCCCTGATTTCTGTTTTTCATCCCCAGTTCAGAGGAGCTCAGGAGGAGGAAGGAAGCTATGATGTTGGGTGATGGGATAGTGTTGGCTTTTTCTGAAAATTTCCCAGCCAAAGCAAAAATCTGCTTGTTCACTAGCCAGCCCCTATGTCTACAACATAAGATCCAACCCCAACCTCAAACCATTCAAACCTAGGATGAGGTTTTAGTAATCCAGAGATGAAGTAACTGGTACAGATTTTTGCATCTCTTTGAAGAAAACTGATTGGGTGAGCTCCTCTCTAAGTATTCACTCTTAAATAGGAGGAATTTAATCTGCGTTTTCATGTACCACTTAAACCCAAGGAAACTGATGAGACCTCTTGGTTACAAAGCTTCCTTGGAAATCTTGAAATATGAGGCCGTCCTAATGCAGAAACCTGTGTACTGCACTCTGGATAATTGAATATTGACTTCATTTCAATAGACAAAGAGCCAACGACTGATTTGAGATTCATCAGTTTAACTGCTTGGGTTATTGCTGCTTTTCCTTTGTGCAAGACGGAAAATGGCATTGGCCACTGACGCGTCATTTGTGCACTTCCATGGGGTGAGTTGTCCAAAGTTTAAAATCACTATGGACATAAGTAAATGGAATGTAAATGAGAAATAATAGGAAAACCTGGTAAAAGAGATGGAAAATCTGATGTTGAAGATGTGTCCAGAAGAGGATAAAGTGGTGTAATTGGTAGTGAATATGGAATAGATTCAGATATGTCCTGACCAATAAGAGATGCTACAGGAAGCTGATGAATTTCCAGTGGTCAGTGGTTACGATCTCCATGGAACAAGTAACAGAAGTGTGTGAGTTCCAGCCCTACGGCTCCATGTGAACAGTATAGACTGTGGAGTGGAGAAGTGCTGGCATCATGGGCAGATACTCCAGGTCTGTATCTGGACTAAAATATAAACCATGGAAAATGATGATGAGGAAACTCAGCGGGATTCAGATAGGACTCAAGTTCCTTATTTTGCACAAAGTGACATATGAGATCTGCATGGGGGAAAGAAAAACGTCTTTTGCTAGAGGGCAGGAATTGACGCTTGGTTGAAGTTTTTTTTTGGGTAGCAAGAGCTTTTCCTACATGAATGTGCATTGGTCCCCTGGACTTTCCTTGTTCCTTTGAAGAAGGACAGCTGTCACTGGAGAGATTTCAGATTACTGAACTAATCTACGTTTTTCCCCCTGTTTACATCTTGTTACCTCAGTGGCTGAATTTTTATGAATGATTTCCAGGATAACATGAACTCTAAAGCTGACTGGTCATGTCAGAAATGGAATTGAATTTGAAAAGTGCAAATCACAGTAACTCATAGAACACCTGAAAAGTTTCTGTGGATTGGGTTATTTTAGTAAATAAAATGGCCGCATTTATATATGATGAAAATACTTAAAAGCAAGAGCAGGGAATCTTTTCCTGAGCAATGTTAAAAGCCTTTCACACCCTCACCCCAAGGGAAAGGGCAAAGGGAGGCAAAGGGAGCTTTTGCTGGGAGCTGTAGTCCAACCTTATGCTGAGAAGCTTAAATGTGCCACTCTAACTTGAGATACAAGTGGAGGGAAATGTCAATACTAGTCAGAGTAATGCATGAAAATTTCTAATATAAGAAAGGATGGTTGAGCTTAAATCATTTATTTTCTGTGAAAAAGCTCCTTACAATTCTCACCTTCCATCATTCCCCGTTTGGATCCTGCTGGCTCTTCTGCATGCCATGGAGATAGCTCAGCAGTTCGGGGTATGTTGGTAGGCTTCATTGCATATGTGCATTGAAATACAGCTTGTTTCCCACCCAAAAGGGGGCTGTGTGCCAGGCTACGGCATGACAATGCCAATGGGGATCTGCTATGGGAGACCCTGATGTTGCTTGCTCCAGTGTGGTTGGGATTTGTACTGTAACCAATCCCAAACTGAGTTCAACTTGCCCACACTGAAAATATTTATGTCTGGAGCTGGTTCTGGGTGCTCTTCAGGCTGTTTCTCAGGCAGGGGTGCTCAAGTGTGTGTATCATAGCTGTCACGGAGCTGTTGCTAACCAAAGTGCAGAAACAGAAGGCCTCAAGGTCTTTCTTTAATTCTTCTGTAGGTTCTGATATATTGAAATGCAACATGGAAAGGGAACACATGCGTAGAGGGTGAAGCTTTATGCCATGAATTTTGAGCTGGAGAAGGACATCTGCAGGAGAAAAAGGAATCTGGGACCACAGGGCAGGTCAAGGGAAGTACACAGGGCAACAGATTGCATAATGACAAATTGCTTCTGGATGATCTCTGTTGGTATTCCCAGGTGGTGCCTGTCTGCTACACGCTGTTTGTGCAAAATGGGTGGAAATTTGAGTGCTAACACTAGTTTTGTCTTATTCCTAGGCCTGATGTGCTTTGAGGATTTTCACAGGAAGATTTACTGAGCTGGAGCGTGAGTCCGTCTACCCTCCAGCAATGGGCAATTTCTGATGATTTAAGAAATGATAGTCTTTGGTAGCAACTGCTGTACTGTCACATTGGTGGAGGTGGCATGGAAATAAGAGTATTTCCCTTCTCTCACCTTGAGCTATGAGCTCCTATGTTTGCTAACTAGTGCTGAAGAGAGTACATTTTCACAGTAATCAGATAATTATTAGACATGATTTTAGAAAGCCAGCCATAATATTTGACCCCAGAGCAGCAGAATTTCTTAGCAACACAGTCTTGGACAGTAGGCCAAGGGATGTCTCCTCACCCAGGCTGGCGGGAGGAAGGTTTGATTTACACTGGGTATCAAGTGAAAGCCACTGCTCATCTTGACATCAAGGAACGAGGGAAGCCCCAGGACAGTTCATAGACTTGACCTTTCGAGTCATCACAGTTCAACATTTCTGTTGAAATCATTTCATGCCGATTTTCTTTGTCCCAACTATGGGAAGTGGTCTCTCTTCCCCAGGAGAAGGGCTCGGTGATGAGAACAGCTCTTCAGCACAGTATCTCACAAGATGTGGTTCTGCTGGAGCTGCAGGAAGGCCACTCCATGCCCTTCCTCCAGTCTTGAGCTTGATGGAGGGTTTGCAGGGACCACAGACCTTGCTGTAATCTGGTTGATGAGATCGGTGCTGTTGCTGTGGGACAGACATCAGGCCTCCAACCCTTGACTACTGAGATTTTTCCCTGCATTTCCTGCAAGCTTGAAATTTCTACAATATATTAGCTTTTTTTCCTTTTTTTTTCCTTTTTTTTTTACCCTGCAAATCTCTATTTTCTATTGATGAAAATTTAAATGTTTAATTTTCCACCTCCTCTGTGCACTTTTCCATTCACTCATTAGTTTGGACTTGATTCATTTCACAGAAGCACAGAACAGTTGAAGTTTGAAGGGACCTCTGGAGATCATCTGGTTTACCATTAAGGTGATTTCTCTAGCACATGGGAGCTGCAAAATGGAAATCATAATTCTAGTTTCCATTCTTTCCTGGAGGGCAGTTTCTGGGGTTGGGTATTTCTCATAGCATGATAAAACCACACAGAGGGAGGCTGACCAATGTGTCTTTCCATGAAGCAGGGGATACATTAAGCTGGGGATCTGAAATTTAGAAGAGAGGACAAGACTGGAACAACAACCTCCATTAAGCACTGAAAGATGAAGTTTTGTGGTTCACTACATGTGATGTTGGAGCAAGTTGTGTTAGGCTCACTTCATGAAGCCAGGACAAAACAGTATGAGGGGGATCTGAAATGTTTGTTAAGGAAGAAAAGATTGAAAATGAAAGACCTGAGCATCTTTTCTCTGAAATATTTGGAAACATGTTGTGATTGCCTCTTCAAAATATGTGTTTTCTTCCTCTGAGTTACTTTGAGATTCCTGATTTGGAAAGAAAAGTCACTTTCCCTTAGGAGGTGCTATTATTCTGCATGGACACCCTGCTTAGTAGCACCCTGGAACAGATCTCATGACTATTGCTGTAGTGCTGCATCCTGCTCTTGGGCTGGTGTTCCCGAAAGGCGATAACAAACTGGAGAGGTACCAAAACAGACCGAGAAAAGTCATTCGCACTCTGCAAGACTTCCATTAGAGGAAAGCCTCTTCATTTTTATTCTGAAAGAAAACTCTACATGAATTGGTTATAATCTTTCCAGGAAGGCATAATTTCTACGGGCATAGATGCTCCTTAAATACCAGAAGTCTCACTAAAAGCTAAAGTTTGAAGTCAGCAGTGTCAGATTAGACAGAAAGGGCACATATCCAACTGCAAGGGTAATTAACACTGAGAATGTCTTATCTAGGGTTGTGATGGGTTTTCATCAAAACTGCAGCTTAATATTTTCCTAAAATAAATTCAAGGAGGTGAGAGAGGAATTGCTCAGCCCTGTAAAAATTGAAAGTTGGTTTAAGTGATTGCCACAGTTTATTTCAGCATAAGATGAACACAGTTTTCTTCGTATGCCTGCAAATATTAGCAATAGCAGAGAAGAAATAATGAACAACTGCACTGAGATGAAGATTTTGCCTGGCACAAATGCCAATATTTTCCATGTGTAAGGATTTAAAAACAAATGAATGACATAGTTTGGCAGGAGTAAATTCCTCTTCAATGCAATATGAAGACCCAAATTCCTCTCTGGCTTGCGTAGAACTACAGCTGCTGGAGACTTTCCCTTTGGGGAGATACCTCAAGGGGGAATAAAGACCAAGCGGGAAGTTGAACATGAGCAGTGGGTGCAAACCAAGCTGCTGCCTCTGCTCCTCCTTTTCCCTTCAAAGAGGAAAGTACCGTTAAATAGCATCGAATGGGCTGGAATAGCTCATTTGGTGTTGACCTGCTCTGAAAGGTGCCAAATCTTTTCTAGAAGCAGGGGAAAAAAAGTAAAGGACAGGGAAGGTAAAATGTTTTTTAAGCCTTTTGGAAGGCACCCAGAAGCCACCTAGCTCCAGGCAGCAGGTGATCTGAGGAATACCAGTTAGCCAGAAAACCTGTAAAAAAAAAAGCTACCAACCCTCGGGACACATGCATAAACTCACTGCCTTGCTCTATGTGTTTTTTGGGTCTTTTCAATAACTGTCCCCTTCTTGGCCTTGGGGATGAGTTACTCTTTCCTGGAGAGAGGCAACACCTACTGCTGGGTGTGCGGTCAATCAGTTGTCCTTGTGAGCTATCTGCCTCCAAATTTCAGGTGCTGAGGAAGACAGCAAGGTTTTAGGGAGTGAAGAAGCTAGATTCAAGTTACCTTACAGAGGAGGGAAACATCTAAAGACTAACTTTTGGAGTTAATCCTCCTGCTTAGCAATTATTACGAACGTTACAGAAGAAATGTCACGTCTGGGTGTTGCGTGTGGTCAGTGGGGTGGTGGGATGTACTGAGATGCACCCAGAGTCATTCCCATGCCTTCACCCAGGCTCCAGGCCGTGTTTCTTGCAGCCAGCGGGTCCCCCCAGCACTTTTTTGGCTGCTCTGCTAGATGGTGCTGTTGCCCTGGCTTCGAGAGGCTCTTGTTAGCTGTGCTGCAGCAGATGGTCCTCGGAGGAGAATTAATGCTTATTCAATTAATGCCTCTGTATTAGCCAGAGATGGCAGAAAACCTGCCCCTCTCCAGAAACCGCGGGGAGCTGGAGGCGCTCGGAGCACTTTCTGCCAAATCTCCCTTCCCACTGGCCAAAAGCACCATCTGAGAGGGGTCAAGAGCAAACCTGAGTTTGATACTGGACACGGAAGTCTCATAACAAAAGGAAATAAGGTAGATGGTCTTGTATGGCCCAAGCACCTTGTGCTCTCTAATCTCACAGTCTTGGAAGGGCAAGGAAGAGCAAACGCTGCAGGAATATCTGGAGATGGGAACAAGAAACAAATGCCCCTGTGCACCTGCAAAAGTGTTGTTTGCTTGCATTTAAAACCTTTTCATAACATAATTTTGCTTGCTTTGAAAGCTTTAACTTGAAACAGATTGAAATAAGGAGGTGGGAGATCTGCAGGAAAACTTCTCTTTTCAATGTTACCGGGCAGAAGCCTGTTCTGAGTTATTCCTCTGCAGCTCTGGAGTGACTTCAGTGCACTCGATTGCTAGTGTTTAACATTCATGCAAAGCCTGCTTTTGAAGAATCGCCTCATATTTCTGCAGAAGTGCCTTTAGGTCCCTGTCCCCTCCGCAGGGGCCTGAGTTGAACCCAATTTCCTTGGGTTTGGTCTGGGAAAGGGGTCACTTCTGAACAGGTGGCGTGAGGACAGGGCTCGGTCTCTCCTGCCGAAGCCAAAGCCTCGTCCAGATAATTCAATATTAATCAGCATTGACTTCAGCCAAGCTCTCCCCAGCCGCTGGCCCTGCAAGGTCACTGACAGGCCCAATAAATGTTTAATTGCAACAGCGAGCAGAGCGGCTCTGCCGGAGGCGGATGGGACAGCCAGTGCATGGGGCGTTATCCAGAGAAACGGAGCGCTGGGCTGGAAAAGGGTCTCCACTTTCCTAAGTGTTGGTGGGTCTGGGTATGGATGGGAGTGTGATGGATGGGGAAGAGTGCTGGGTTTGCCAGCAGTGCTAAAGCAGAGCAAGGGGAATCATCCCTTCTGTTTTCCCCTTGGACAGGGGTTCAGCTGGTGACCACGGCTCGAGAAGCTGCTCCTGCTGATGTATCTGCAATGAAACAAGGTGAACTGGTGGGAACTGACCCAGATCTGCGTCAGATGGCATTTGTCACCTCAGTCAACCTCCACCCCTCCAGCTGTCTGGAAAAGAGAAACACCTTGTGCCTCTTGCAAAGCAAGGAGAAATTTAGGACCGCGAAAGTGGGACATCAGAGCGTCGCTGTGAGCCTGGTGGTGATTTAAGCACTTAGGAGACATGCACAGGGAGGCTGATTACTCCAGGAGAACTGCTGTCCTTTCCTGAAGAGCTGCCGTGCTGGGAACGGCTCCGCCGGCGGCTGCCAACCTTGGCCACGGAGACGTGCGGCCGGAGCAGGGGGTTTTCTCACTTATTAAATATCAAGCTCATACAATGGATCAACCTCCCATGTTCATCCCCTTGTGGGTAGCTGTGATGATTAACCCGCTCAGGATTGCTGTATCAGAGCATTTTAAATTGTTTTTTTTTTCTTTCACTTAATGAAAACTTTTGGGCACAAGCATCCCAATAGCCCACGTGTTGTTCAACTTGTTCTTACTCTACCCTCACATCTGTTTTTTAACACTCCAAATATTTTAATGTCTTTAATTTTAGATGCTGAACTTAAATCCAGTTGTAGTAGACAGCAGAAAAACATATTATGTACTGCCGATGATTTAAAACATGCCCGAGAAATAAATCACAAGTTTAATCAAAAAGATAGATGACTTTTGGATGGTTTTCATTGCTGGAGATCTGGATCAGAGGGGTCTCACCATGTAAATTTGATTTTTCTTAAGCTAAAATCTGGCAAACTGGTATACACATAGTGCATGTTGCAACAAGTCTTTATTGGCGGCTTATCAGATATACAAATCTCTCTTTCTCACACCAAAATGATCAGGTCAAACCTCCCCCAATCACTCCAGGGCTGAATTTGGAAGGGGTATGGGGGAATCCCAAGGAAGTTTGGGTGTCCCAGTGGGAATACTGGGCAGATGCTGGAAGTGAGGCTCCTTTGAGTTGCACCAACAACGAAGGCACTCAAACAGCTGTGTACCTTTATATCTAAATTAAGAGCGAAGCTCTTGTTTTCTGACACATTTTACTGAGATTTAAGTAGGCACTAACTGTCTTTTAATTATTAGATCAGTAATAGGTTGTGCATCTTAATCTATTATGCTCTGATTCCTAAAACATATTACTATTCATCCCCCAGAATTTATGATATTTAACATGCATTAACTGTCTTTCTAAATCTCTGTAATACGCCTATTTAGGAATCGTAGCTTATGCATTTAAATTAGATTTAATAGGAGAGGATTTCTTGCACTGCTGAAACTTTGTGCATTAAGACTCTCTCCAAGGCCGTGGAAATGAAAGGTGTACCATGGGCATCCGGAATTGCAAGAAGGATGATCCTGCAGAGCGGGCTGAAAGTATCAGAATTTGGTGGCATGGTTGAACTCATGATTTACACTGAGGATGAGTTTTGCCCCAAATCACCCTTTATCTAAGATCTTTGATATGGGTAGGTGTTCTCTGTCTGTGGCTAAAAGGCACATTCCTGAGCGTGGCTGCCTTTTGTGATGGGGGAAATTTGACTCCACTTCTCTATTCTTCAACAGCGCTGTGCAAAAGCCCCTTTGATTTGATTGACCTGCACCTTAAAAGTAAATTAGGTTTCTCCTCATCACTAATCTTAAAGCAAGGCCAAAACACAACCCTAGTCCTGCAGCACTTCCATTTATGTCAGAACTGGAAGTCTCTGCAAACTTATAGCAAGGCTGTGTTCAGTTTTTTTCTCTCAGTAGCCCAATTTTTGAGCCCAAAGTGCCTTTTTTCTCCTGCGATTACCTCCTTTTGCTAAGGAACTGCAAAGATTGCTCAGATATGCCCTGATGTTTCCTGGGGAGGGTGGTGGTGGTGGTGTTGATGACTGAGTTGGGTTTTCCAGGTATCCATTGTCTTGCTGGTTTTGTGCTGATAGCACAGATAACAGATAGATATCTATCTGATAGAACAGATAAAATCCACATTTTTTTGTGGATTTGATCTGACCTGCATCCATTGTATCTGCATGCAGACACCCAGCTTCGCCTGGCATGGTCCACAACATCTTACCAGTGTCCCTCACGATGGCATGAATGCCTCCCACAGACCAGAGGTGTTGCCTTGAATAACTTGTTTTACATATTTTATCTTATGTTTTTAAACATGTTTATTAACATTTCCACCATGTCAGCGGCCTCCAGTTTTCCTGGAGAAAATTGCCCATCAGGCAGTCTCCAACCACCGCCACCAGTATGGCCCAACTGTGAAGAGGGCAGTTGAGCTCCTTCATTACATGGGATACGGTATTCATTTCAGGTCTTCTGTTACAGCAGAAATTTCTGCCGCGTGATTTACTCTCCAGCAGCGCAATTTAGCACTCTGTGTTGTGAATTTGCACCTTATGCTTCCAGTTTTTCACTTCTGATAATATGAGCCTTCTCCATATTGTTGATGTTTCCTATCCAATAGTAAAATTAATTAATACAATTTCTTACATTAAGATCATTAACATGAATATGGAATAGAGCATTCACAGAGTATGGCTTTCCTCCAGATCCATTCTGAACCTCCATCGTCTGTTCCAGCATGGCCTTTCATCACAGACTTCCTTTAGTTCCCTTCAACATTTGTATTAATCGTTATTTTTGCTGTCTTACTAATAGCTTTCCATATAAGATGCCTTTTCTTTTTTGCCTTGGGTGATAATATCTGCCATGTTGCTTTTGTCTTTGTCAAAGAACAGCATCAAGCAAGAGGGGGCTGATCTTTTAGAGAAATACATGTTGCATTTTCTCCTGTTTTTCAATTATGGTCATATTTTCAATTGTTCTGTCCTTTGAAAGTTGTTTTAAAGCTTGTACTCTGCAAGTGAGGGGGTTCAGATGCAGCCAGGTTTCCTTTCTCCTTTTTCTAAAATGAACAGTATTGGCTTTTCTTGCAGTCCTGTTACCCAAAAGCTGATAATAGTGTTGCTACAGCACCAAATACCACCTGAAAAGTATTTCGGTACTCTGTAGTGGAGGTTATCCATTTCTTCCAAACCATGGGGATAGTTTTGGGAACGATGCTTTAAGCTCTTTTGCCACCTCATTCCCATGGCTGAAACTTCACCAAGTGGTCATCGCTTTTGGTGCTTCCAGGAAGGCAGTAATGTGAAAGCAGCATGATGGGAGGACGGACAGCCTCAGCGTGGCCCCTGACAGCTTGTTTTCCATTCTGACATTTTAAATAGCTAAAAGTCTGAACCTAGATAGATAAATCATCTGAGAAAGGAAATTATCTTCTTGTCACACATCCCTCAGACAGATTTGCTGGCTCCAAGTGAGAGGTTTGGAGGGCCATTGAGGCCTCCCTTCTCATACAACCCTGGCACAGGAGACAGTAATCTGGGGAGTGAAGATGTTCCCAGGAGGAGCAGCTGGTTCCCAGTCCAGTGGCATTTTGATCCCGTGCTGACTCACTGCCCTGGCTTGTCTCTCGTAAGCACAGCTCAACGGAGTGCATCTTCTTTCATCTTCTGGTTATGTTTATTCCATGCTGGAAGAAATAACTCTGAAAAGGACAGGTTTTCCTCCTCCTTTCTTTTTTTTCTTTTTCTTTCAAAGAACACCAATGATGTGGCTATAGCAGAGCAAAGGCATCATGCAAGCCCTAGGGAGGTTATTGAAAAGCGAAGTAAAAGGCTCCATCTGAATCCTGGCGCTCCTTGCCTGGGCAGAGAGTATGTACAAAACAGGCAGAGAACAGGGAATAAAGAACAGCCCACTGCATGGTTTGGAAAGTAGCAACGGGCATTGCCATCAAGAGATGAGCCTGTGTCAGACCTTGGGATCAGATGTTGTCTTGGTGACCCACGCAATGATGGCTGCTCTTGTTGGGTGGAGAAGTAGTGAAAAGAGGCACCCTCACGGAAGGAGTACAGCCAGCACAACTGCAAATGGGGCAGAAATGGTCTTGAGTGAAAGAGACTAAATACCAACCCTCGAGGAGCTCAGTGCCGTCGCGTCCTGATGCTGTGACAACTCATGTGCTTGCTTGGGCTTCTCTCAGCACATGTTCCCCATCCTTACACTTTCCCTGGGGTTTTATCTCTGCAAATTCTTCACACTGGTCCTGCATATGCCTCAGGAAAGCTGTGGCTCTTCATCAGGAGGCGATTGCTGAGCTGTGAAAGCGCCACAGCAGTAGCTCTGCTTCATATCCCGACATGTTTCAAGGGTTTATTTTCACTGCAAAGAAGCTGTCTGCATGTTTTATAGGCCGAGGTGCAATTTGTGTCTGCGTGGGCTTTAGTATGAATGGGTAGGGCTGAAAAAGCTTTGTGTTTGGCTTTTTTGGAGGAGAAACACTTCAACACTACGATGTTGAGCTGAATGACGAGGCCCTCTGAAGGTGCCTGGACCATATGGTGCTGGGTCTTGCCAGACGCCGCTCTTGCATGACGAGCCTCATGGGTCCGCGCCAGCTTTCCTGCGGCGCGGAGGAAAATCCTATCTGGGAGGTGCAGGAAAAGGCTCTTGGGACTCAGCTCCCACCTGCAGATGGTAGAAGAGATGTCCTGTAGCCCTGTCGTGCAGCAGAAGCCCCTTGCCTTGCTCCTCACGCTTGTGGTGGCCAATGGCCACACAAGAAGAGGAAGGGGCTCCCTTTTAGGGGACAGCAAAAAGACAAGCTTTTGTGGGGAGGAAGAAGAGGAAGAAGGTCAAGATGCTTGTTGCCTCATGCCTCTGAGGCAACTGAAGAGGAACTTGCCATATATTCAGCTCTGTCACTTTTTAGGCATCCAGCTCTAGTCGAGTTTGGGGCAAGGTCACCCAATGTTCACCACAAGCAGAGGTTCTTCCCAGAAGTGTTCTCCCTCACTGCACATGGGACATCATCCTGGGAGCTGAGAGATGCAGCCTGAGGCAGGAAAACCCAGGACTATAGCCTAGCAAATCATCTTATAGTAGCATTTAGAAATAGAAATATAATTAGTTTTGGCCGAAATCTTTTGGGTTTGGTTTTTATTCGTTGATATTTTGCCTTTGCCAAATAGATAGCATTTTCCCACAGATGCACTCAGATATTAGCCATCTGTACATGGTCACCGTTCTTTGCTAATAGCTTTTATGAATTTAAAATCCAATATTTTTCATTATTCTTCACTAATCCATCAACAGTATTTTTCATTTTCTCACAAAGACGTTATTTTTCATGAGCGAGGATGGTTTCATTAATCAAGGCTTCTCCTTTGTCCACCCTGCAGTACTTTACATTACAGTCCCCACTACAAGCATTTTGCTCACCCTCCAGCTTGGGGCAGAGCTGAGGGTCAGCACTTGTCACCAAGGCGGTTGTGTCCAAGACATGAAGGCTTGAGAGGGGATGTTCCCAGCACCATGTACCTGGAAATGAAGCACGTGGACAAGGCCACTGCTCCCTCACCACCTGTGTGCCATCTCCTGACTTCATCTAGGAGAAGTCCAAGACCTTCCCTTTCCATTCACTCGCGCCAACTGCAGGTATTGCAGTGTCACAAGACCTACCCGAGTTCTTGTTCAAAGTAAAGATGACATCTACAAAAATCTACAAGCAAAATTTACAAGTTTATGAGTGTTTTGGATAAGTCAATGGGTTGCAAATGGTCTCTGGCTCTTCTGCTACAAGAATTGGGGGTAAACTAAATGGGTAGAGAATTAAATGGGTAGGGAACATGTTTCTTGTGGACAAAGCACATTAATTCTTCAAGCTGCACATAGCTGAGCTGGTTGGTTCCTTGTCATAGTCCTCTTTGGCCACCAAAGCTGTTCAAGATGCAAAAGACAAACTGTGAGATGCTGGGTGAGATCTGACTGCTTGGTCGCTGTCCCCTGGACTAGCTCTTACTCAGCCTGTGGGTGATGGGTGTAAAATGTAAGAACTTTGTCTCCATTGCTTATTTTAGGAGCAAATAGCCTCTAGAGACAAATGCATCAGCCACAAAATGAGTGGGAAAATGCCCTGTTTCCCCTGTGGATTAACAACGCAGAGCAGCTAACAAGACACCGCACTTAGACCAGAGAATTGCTGCTGATTTTAGGGGTAGCAATATAATTTTAAACTGTTCCTAGGCAGAAAGGGCGGATTTGAAATTGTTTCTTTACAGGTGCTCATGTTGCAGGAGAGGAGGGAAGTGGAAGCTGATGTTGATACAGCAGTTTTGATGAGGCTGATGAGGCTGATGAGGCAGAGGGCAGCAGACTGGAGGCAGTAGCTGGCAACTCCATTGGTAAATCAATGCTAACGGGGGGAATCTGCAATGAGGAAAAAAGCAGGAATAGAGCCATGGTGAAAGAGGACATAGCAAATTAAAAAAAGGCCATCCCTCGGGAATCCCAGTTCCTGAGACAGGAGAGGAAGTCTGGAGAAAGGAAGAGTTGCCTTTGCTTGAGAACGATTGGGTTAGAGCCCATTTAGCCAAACTTGACATCCCCAGATCCATGAACCCTGATGGGATGCACCCAGAAGTGCGGAGGGAGCAGGAAAATGTTATGGCCGGGCGACTCTCCGTAGCCTTGGAAAGGTGATCCTGCCCCTCTGCTCAGCCCTGGTGAGGCCATGTCTGCAGTGCTGTGTCCAGCTCTGGGTTCTGCAAGACAAGAGACACATGGAGCCACTGGAGAGGGTCCAGCGTGGAGCTACAGAGACCATCAGGGCACTGGAGCTTCTCTCCTATGAGAAGAGGCTATGAGAGGTGGGGCACTTGAGTCTGGAGAAGAGAAGGCTGAGAGGGATCATATCAGTGCTTACAAATATCCCAAAGGAGGGTGTCAAGAGGATGAGGCAAGACTCTCCTCAGTGATGCCCAGTGATGGGACAAAAGAAAATGGTCACAAACTGAAACACAGAAAGATGCACCTGAATAGGAGGAAAAACTCCTTGTCTGTGAGGGTGACTGAGCCCTGGAGCAGGTTGCCCAGAGAGGTGATGGAGTCTCCATCCTTGGAGACATCCAAGCTCCACAAGATGCCATCCTGTACTCCGTGCTCCAAGTGACTCTGCTTGAGCCGGGGTTGGACTAGGTGATCTCCAGAGGTCCCTTCCCACCTCAGCCTTGCTGTGGTTCCACGATTTGGCGATGCTCCGTTTTATGTGTTTTTCCATGTGTGTGCGTGTGTACACGTGTGCGTGCAAGCCAGGTCTTGTTTTCACAGGGTGGTGCGAGCTCTCGGGATGCAGCTTGAAACTGGGCAACTTCAGCCCATTATTAAGGAAATAAAGATTTTATTTCCATATCTACAGAGCTTAGGAGCACGGGAAGAAAATCATCTCCGTGTTCAACAGCGGCATTTGGATCCTGCACAAGGTACCAGGATGAAAAGCAGAACCTACAAAGTGCAGGGAGTTCATTCCCTACCAGTGACTCACTTAACCTCTTTGTTTAATATTTTTAATGACATTTTTGATCTGTGGATATTTGTAACATTAACATAATTATCTTTCTTAACATACTGTATTTGCAGCTCGCTGGGGGTGAAACACTGAACCTAACACTAGTAGCTCATTAAAAATAATAGTACTAGCTCATTAACAATGTTGACCCAATTACATGTTGTATATCCCAGAGACAAATAACTGTAATTGCGACTCAAAAGTGATTTCATAAACACTGAGATTCTTTTTGAAATGCAAAGTAGGCAACATTATTTGAATTTTCAGTCTAAATACAGATTTAAATCAAATAGAGTCAATCATCCCAGTAAAATAAAATTTCAGCCTGTATGGATGTCCTTAAGAAAGGCCATTTGGAATGAACCGATCCACAGCACATCTTGTTCTGCGAGGATCAAAACCATTCTCATTTTTTGTGCAAAAATTATACCAGTTACAGACAACAAAAGCCAGACATCTGGTAACTGGCAGCTACTCTGGCTATCAGCAGGTAGCAGTTTTCTTTTGAAACCGTTTGGATTATCCAGCACACTCAGGACAATAGGAATCTGATGAAGCCTTTGATATAATCTGCGGAGATTTCTTTTTTTTTAAAAAGCCACGTTGGATGAAACAGTGCTAAAGCGATTTGTGCGAGCGATCCCCGTGAGCCTCCCGGCGCTGCAAACGGGCCCCCGTGCTTGGTGGCCTCGTGAGCAGCATGCCGAATACCGCATGTATGTCACCGCGCAAGATGATATATTATTAAGAGATTTAAGTGAGGAAAATGCTGCAATATAACACTGTTGGGGCAGTTAGATCGGGACTGGGAAGCAATAGACTTGTTACCATCGAGGCCGCGCGAGTAAGAGCAGCATCTCCTCATTTCTCCCCTGGGATGCTGTGCAGTTGTCCCTATATCATCCCCTCGCCATGTACCTTGCCTGATTTTGATGCATACGGCACCCACAACCCTGACCCACGCACAGAACGGGACAGGTCTCCTTTCTGCAAGGAAAGCCTTGTCTGGTGTTGGACTCTATGGGCTGGAAATGCTCTTTGGATGCTCTTCATTCCAATGGCATCTTGACCTCCGTTGGTGCACTTGTCCCTTTATTGCTATTTACTGCTGGGATGCGATTTACTTTTTAAAAGAACTTCAATGCCTCTGACACAATATTTAATGACGTTATGAAGATGGCTAGAAACGGATTTTTAAGCTTGAGAGGAGATGACAACCTCGTCACGCGATATGCCGGATGATGGGTAAATTGAAACTTCTCGTCATTATTTATTGAAAACAGCTGCTATAACCTACCCAGAATTTTCAGGCTGACAGGGCTCATTTATTTCATATTTTAAACATTAAAAAACAACAACGGGGGAGGCTGTCATTAAGCTATCAGGGAGTCAAACCATTGAATGAGATAATTGTTCGCCAAAGAGGAGGTAGCTGAATTTTTAACGCCGTGTCACTGTGCCTTAAAGGTGAAGGCTGGTGAATGTGCAGCCTCTCCCAGAGCATCCCAGTGTGTTTGGTGGATGGTCCCAAGGATGATCTGGCCTCTCGGAGCCCCGTGGCCTCTCCTGGATGGCGGTGCCAGCTACAGCTGTGGGCATCGCTTAATGTCTTTGTTTCAGCTCCAATCGACCTGAAGGGCTTTTTGGGCTGGATTCAATTGAAGAAGCCGCCTGCAAGATGAAATTACTTTTTAAGTGAAATAATTGAGCTTGAGTGGAACCGGTGGCATGCTAATAAATAATATGCAGACCTAAATCTGATCAGAAAGAGCAGCTGAAAGCTCGTGAGAAGCAGTCGAACGATGCAGGGTTGAAGACACAACGGGAGGGGATGGCCACATCTGCCTGGGGAGTTCACGGCCACAGAGGAGAGTTTTCAAAATGATTCCTGGTTCCTTGAGCTCAGTTTGAAGTCCACCCTGGGGGTCTGATTGCTGATACATGTAGTGCAAATTTGCATCGGAAAACAGGCCGTCGTGTTCGGACAATCCTTATGCCAATGCTAGTGAAGTTTTCTATAGCTGTCATCAAATTGCAGGTGCTGAAATGCCTCCTGAGGTCCCAGCTATGGTCTTCAGTATAAATTTCATCTGCAGGAAGCCTGTGGACATAGAATTCAGGTTGTCCCTCTGCTTTGCTCCATTTACTAAGTACTGTCCTGTCGGTTTTGAGATGACCAGGGCCATGATCAGGCAGTTTGGGGAGTTTCTTGGGACTGGTGTAAGCTGTGCCTATACAAAAGTCATCTCCCCTACGTATAGACCATTACCTATATGCACCATGTCCTCCCACCATGGAGCCAGAGGGAGATGAAGGGGTATCTTCCTGCACAGAGGTGAGATGGGCATGCAATTAGATGTGCTTTGGCTTAATATTCAGTTTAATATTCAACATTCTTCCTCGAGCATATGTTTCTCTTAAAGTAGAGATGCTCCCAAAGTGATGGGCCGGGCCCATCCCTTTAGTGCCTATAGATCATGTCACCGTTCCAGAGGGTGCTGGAAGTTTCGTTTCAAAGACTGCAGGACCAAACTGAGATACCTTGACCTTGAAATCTGGCACAGCACTCTAAGAGAGACTCCCTTTATCTGTAAAGGAGGGCATATCAGGGCAGGCTTTTACAGCAAAGTCCAGCTCCAAGTTCACTAGTATTAACTAGGAAAAGTCTTGAAAGGAGGTATTGAGTCCCATAGGTAGAACCTGAATATTTCTTTTCTCATCCAAGTCCAAGAACTGTAGTTGTAGCAGAGACTAAGAGGAGGACGAAATAGCAGCCTTCAAAAACACTCAAAGACAAGGAGTGAAGAGGTTGACTCTCTCAGGATGGAAAAAGAGCTCTTCTGGAAGCTTGCAGCTCTGCATGGCAAATGAGGAGGCTTCTCTATTCTGCTGCAGTTCTTCAGCTGCAATCAGGCGGCTGATTTCTTAGACAAAACCTCCCTGGAGCAGAGGAGACAAATTTACATCTTTGATTGGAGAAGGCTGCTAATGACTAGACAAGCATGCGGTTCCTACTGATGTGGCAAAGACTTCAAAAACCTTCTTCCCTTCGCAGCAAGACTCTGTTTTTATTGGAGCTACCAGGACACTGAGTGCATGGTGTGGAAATCATTCCCCTGTGTGACGGGAGAGCTCCCTTCTCCATCCGCATGGAGATCTCTCCGCCGGGTGACCGAGCGCCCATGGGATCTGACAGCAATTGGGATTTGCCTCCTGATGCCTCCTGAACTTATGAAGGGTTGAATGTCATTTGCTGTCCCCCCGGGAGAGCAGGATGCTTTTTTCCAACCTAGAGAGGTGCTTCAGGGCTCCTAAATTGTGCTTGGAGCTGGAGCAATCGGCTCCGAGCAGCTGGCACCAACACGGAGCAATTTGCGCGGGCGCTCGCAGCGCTGCTCCGCTCCTGCCATCCGTAATTGGAGAGTGGTTAAACTCCAGCTCAAAGCTGGGCTTATTCAGCTTGCTGGCTCCAATGTTTCCAATTCAGGCTGGCTGCAATGTTTCTGAAACGGGAATTTCGCTGGTGAGCCCAGGAACCAGGAGACAAAGTCGTGTTACGGGAGAGGGGGTTTTGGGGTAAAAATAAAGGAGGAGAGGGGTTTTTATCTCCCAAATGCAGGAATTTGGAATACAGGACTCTGGGCATATGATGAAACCGATAGCAAAACTCCCCGGGGTTTCTGTGGGTATCATTTGCCATCAGGCGTGTTCTTGGCTTCGGCACAAAATTTCAGGCTTTCAGTGGAAACTGATATGTGCATTCAGCTGAATTACCCATAGAGGGGGGAAAAACAGGCTAATGTGGCCAAAGCGATAGGAATCTGAGGATTTTTCAGAAAGCTCATGCAATCTGCCTTTTAAATCCCTCCTCCCATAAAAGCGGTAAGGATTTTCCCACGTCGCGCTCCGCCGCTCAGCCCATGCACCTGAGCTGCACCCTGAAATTTAGGAAATATTGCATTTTTCCTGCACACCTGGGAGCTTGGATGGTTGCTCGGATGGGAGAACCCAGTCTTTAGATGTATTCAGATCAGATACTCGCTGCAGCTGTCCCAGAAAACCGCAAACATTAGCCGATCAATTATCTATTGCAAAGGACGAGTATTTTAAAACAGTGCCGTTCAGCTAGTTTGTTCCAGCAAGTCCTTCAATATTTGTGCAAATTTCTGCCATTAGGAGAACAAGCCCCGGGATGGTTTCACGCTGTCCTTGTGTCAATGCTGCCGCGCAACCTGGGGGCTGAACACAACTAGGAATGCTTTGGCTGGAGTTGCAATTTGGACGTTGAAAAGAGGAAAACTGGGCTTTTTGGTTTAAATAAATATATCTGGGTACATGCCGTTGTCCTTGTGTCAATGCTGCTGTGGAACCTGGGAGCTGAACACAACTAGGAATGCTTTCAATCCAATGCAATTTGGATGTTGAAAAGAGGAAAAACGGGCTTTTCGGTTTAAATAAATATATCTGGGTACATGAAAAAGGGCTTAATTGTTTCCACTGTGTTGGCAATAGTATCTTCTACCTCTTGTATGCTTGCAATGGCAAACCCCCTTTTTAGAGAGCAATGGGAGCAAAAGTGGCAGAGACTAAAAATGAAAGATTGCAATGTTTTTTTTTTTTTAAAAAAAGATGCATATCAGCAAAATAGGAGCAAATAGTGCTCTTTCCCACTTGGCTGGATCCGCTTGTGGGCTAAAAAGCCTGTGACCGTGTCCGCAACGAGCGCTCCGCTGGCAAG
>NW_010580015.1:132541-145332 GCF_000705375.1 Tinamus guttatus
AACGAGCGCTCCGCTGCCAAGGGTGAATGATTAATGTGTAGGGGAATGTTGACACAATTAAAAAGGCAGCTATCGATCCACTGATCATTCCAATTGACATAACATCGTAGCCGATACCATCTAATCTGTGGCGTATTGAATTGCCTCTAACCTCAGGGACCTGTAGTTTGCTGGACTTTCCCCATATCTCCCGTGCTTTCCCGTCACGGATGGCTCCTTTTGTTAGCATGTGGCCAGAAATGAATATTGCCAATACTCCAACAATTTGTTTTTAAAGTGACATCCAGGCTGGTACGAGCACTTAGTGCCTGTGTTGGTCGAGGCCTATCATTGCAGACAGCTATCTGGAAGAAAAGGAGATCCGAATTCCAGTGCATTAAGGAGACTTAATTCCTCATCATGAAAATCCTCCCTTTTTCAGTAATGGATGTGGCATCTCCGGGCGGTTGGCAGGAGGCACCAGAAACCTCTCCTGAGGTTTGTCCCATGTCCCCCTTGACATAACGAGGGGCTCCGGGCACCTGTCACACATACTATAGCCATATATATGTCATAAACACATGCACAGATATATATGTCATAAACACATGCACAGGAGGAGATAAGACACATTAGCAAATGTGCCTATTGCTTCCTGTTGGTTCCCACGTCTTCTGCAGGTCCTGAAAATCCAGATTGCCTTTCCCCTAACCAGTTAATTTTTATTTTTTCAGCCTCACTCTGTCAGAGACCTTCTTGCTGCCGCAGCTTTTGGGCAAGATGTAGCTAATAATTGCTTTCTGCTAGGAAAAAAATGATCTGGCAGAAGAAAGCTTCCTTGGCTTCTCCTTACTGGGTTCTCAGAAACATTTTTTTTTCTAAAATTGTCACTTACCGTACCGCAGGAGTCCACTTTGGAAAGCAAGAAATGGACTGTAACACCGCTGGAGACTAGATTTAGAGTGTATTTCTCGGAGATAGGAGCTGCAGTTGAGAATCTGAGCTGCATCGTGTGAATGTGGTCACTGTACAGCAATCGTTTCCTAGAGATCTGGAGGTAATTCCCTGATCCGGATAAGTGGGTATCCCACAGGCTTCCCCAACCTCTCCATAGACACTTATCATATCTGGGTCTCCCTGCTGACAGTTTTGTGCTCTATCGACCTGGTCCGAACACGCTTTGAGAGCCTGACAGCAGAGTAATAATAACAGCAATTAAATGGACTTTCCAGCACAGCCTTCTGCAAGGCCCTTTGAAAGATTTTATCTTCACGCCAGTGGAAACCACAGTTTAACTCAGACAGCTTGAAAAGACGCATCAGAGAAGGTCTGCTCAGTCTCCTCCTCCTTCTCCTTCTCCTCCTCCTCCTCCTCCGCCTTCTCCTCCTTCTCCTCCTCCTTCTCCTCCTCCTCCTCCTCCGCCTTCTCCTCCTTCTCCTCCTCCTTCTCCTCCTCCTCCTCCTCCGCCTTCTCCTCCTTCTCCTCCTCCTTCTCCTCCTCCTCCTCCTCCGCCTTCTCCTCCTTCTCCTCCTCCTTCTCCTCCTCCTCCTCCTCCGCCTTCTCCTCCTTCTCCTCCTCCTTCTCCTCCTCCTCCTCCTCCGCCTTCTCCTCCTTCTCCTCCTCCTTCTCCTCCTCCTCCTCCTCCGCCTTCTCCTCCTTCTCCTCCTCCTTCTCCTCCTCCTCCTCCTCCGCCTTCTCCTCCTTCTCCTCCTCCTTCTCCTCCTCCTCCTCCTCCGCCTTCTCCTCCTTCTCCTCCTCCTTCTCCTCCTCCTCCTCCTCCGCCTTCTCCTCCTTCTCCTCCTCCTTCTCCTCCTCCTCCTCCTCCGCCTTCTCCTCCTTCTCCTCCTCCTTCTCCTCCTCCTCCTCCTCCGCCTTCTCCTCCTTCTCCTCCTCCTTCTCCTCCTCCTCCTCCTCCGCCTTCTCCTCCTTCTCCTCCTCCTTCTCCTCCTCCTCCTCCTCCGCCTTCTCCTCCTTCTCCTCCTCCTTCTCCTCCTCCTCCTCCTCCGCCTTCTCCTCCTTCTCCTCCTCCTTCTCCTCCTCCTCCTCCTCCGCCTTCTCCTCCTTCTCCTCCTCCTTCTCCTCCTCCTCCTCCTCCGCCTTCTCCTCCTTCTCCTCCTCCTTCTCCTCCTCCTCCTCCTCCGCCTTCTCCTCCTTCTCCTCCTCCTTCTCCTCCTCCTCCTCCTCCGCCTTCTCCTCCTTCTCCTCCTCCTTCTCCTCCTCCTCCTCCTCCGCCTTCTCCTCCTTCTCCTCCTCCTTCTCCTCCTCCTCCTCCTCCGCCTTCTCCTCCTTCTCCTCCTCCTTCTCCTCCTCCTCCTCCTCCGCCTTCTCCTCCTTCTCCTCCTCCTTCTCCTCCTCCTCCTCCTCCGCCTTCTCCTCCTTCTCCTCCTCCTTCTCCTCCTCCTCCTCCTCCTCCTCCTCCTCCTCCTCCTTCTCCTCCTCCTCCTCCTCCTTTTCTTCCTCATCTCCTCCTTCTCTCTCTCCATCTCCTTCTCCTTTCTCTCCTTCTCCAACTCCATCTCCTTCTGGATAGCAAAGCAGCTCCTGCTCAGGGCTGGAACTGGGGCACTCCAGGGCCAAGCACCTGGCAGTGCTCATGGGCCAGCGCATGATCTTTTGCTATGTAAAAGGATTAAAAAAAAAGAGAGAAAAAAAAAGTATTTACTTTTGCTATTAACATTATTTTCACTTATTCTGCAGCACGCTGCTGGGTTTTATTAATACGCTATTTGTTGGTGTGTTTAATGTGTGTTTGTAAAACGGCCCGGAGATAATTTGCTGTTCCTGTTTAATCTTTAATAAGGCAGCTCGCTTCGTTCTGCTGCCTGCTAGAGAGGTTTTATTTAAAAATCCTGAAGCTGTGATGACTGTATTTTAATTCCGTGATCCATTCAGCCATCCACGGCTCTTTTGCTGCCGCCGTCTTTCACACTTGGCAATTAGTGCTCCGAGCCTCATCAACACCCCATCAGCTTTGGAACTGGGGCCTTAGTGATGGCCTCACATGGGTGAGAGACCCTCAGAAACACCCACATTTCTATGAAGAGTTTGGGTTGGAGAGACTTTTGCTACCTGGTGCAAGAGCATCGCCAGAAGATCTAAACTGCGCCCGAATTTGTGATTTTCTGGCCCAAAATCACAAATCTGAGCCCTTGAGGAAGCAAAATGCAGATGCTCCTGTATGTAGTCACCTTACCTGGAGGTAAATTGGATGTATCCTGCTCGTCCAGCGCAGGTGCCTTTGAGGATGACATTTCTGCAATAGGCTTTGAAGGATGGGGTGCTTGGGAAGGGAAAAGCTCCCATCCTCCTCACACACAGTGCAAAATATTATAGACGATATCTAAAAAGCCACCGAGGATGATTGAGGCCACAGTGTCACCCAAAGCCCAGGTAATGGTGGGGACACTTTCTGCTTCCTCCTGAACCAAGGCAGTATCAGCACTGGTGGTGCTACTTGATGGAGTAGATGTTCCTGACAACAAGACTAGCCCTAACTTGACCAAATTGTCAAAAAAAAAATATTTAGACTGAAAAAATTAAAAATGATTAATAATTAAATTATTAATCATAGTTATTTAACAATATTAAATATTTCATCACTACAATTGTCATGAATAATTAAGAGGAACTATTTATGTAGTGATGATTTAAGCGGGCTCTAGGCAACGCCTGCCTGGGGGGCAGTCGGGTCTCAGCTCCGCGGGTCTGGACCATCCATTGAGTTTTTTCTGGTGTCATTCCTGGTAAAATTGGTGCACTATTGCTCAGAGTTATTTCTTTGCCCAAGAAAAACGACATCCACGTATCAAAATCTATAGTAATTTTCCTCCAGATTCCTCAGATAAAGTGAGATTAATCACATTGAGCTTCTTCTTGGTTTTGCTCTGAAGGGTATTTTACTTGAAAGCACCTTCTAAACCTTCCCCAAGTGTGAAGGCAACTTCCTGCGTCAAGGATTGGGTTCTCCTGGTGATGTTCCAGCTTGGAGGGAGATTGCTGGTGTCTGAGATAACTTTGCATTTCTAACTGCTGCTAAAGGCTGCCCTTCTGTTTTGATGTTGCTTTTAAATAGCGGAGCAAAGCAGAAGCAGAAGCAGCCAAATGCAAAATGTAGGACATCCCACCAAGTGCCAGGAAGGAGATCAGACGTAAACTTTGAGGTCTCTCCTAAACGAACAGTAAAATAAGTACCGAATGTGGGTAAATCATGCCTGGATCTGGATTCATTCACATAAACGTGAACAAATCAGGGCATCACCAGTGTTTAATTAGCTCCCTCCTGAGTTATCGTGGCTGATGGAAACTGCATCTCCTCTGTCACTGAAGACCTTGGTAGCATGGTAGGATTCATCCCAAGTGGATCAATGTGTTTTGGACTAATGATTTTGCAAGAAAACATTGAACTTCACACTGTTGCAAATAAGCTTTGATGAATTTTCCAATTACCGAAACGTTCTGGAGAGAGATTTAAGCCTTGTCTAAAGGTCCAATTTCAAAGCACGTTTCCAAAAAGCGCCACTCCTGGGTTCAAAGCGACTTCCCCTCACCAAAAACGTGAGCGTATTTGTTATTTTAAAAGGCAAAGAAAGAGTGCAAAGAAACAGCAACCAGTCTGAAGCCAAATGAAAGGATATTGCTGAAAGCCAGCATCAGATTGTTGCTGTTTGCTCCAAGCAAGAGGCGCCGTTCTTGGATTTGGCTTCCCAAGCAAAACCCTGGCTGGAGAGGGAGAAAGAAAAATATCCTTTCCAGTAGTGCCTTTTTCTCCCCTGGAGCTGTATTGCAAGGAAAATCTTAAATTCTGGAAGTTTTCAAAACAAATTGCAAGAAAGACAAACACGTCTGGCTCTCCATATCCTCAATGAAGTGATATATGTTGGTTTCTGCCCAGCTCCCGTTTAAGATGCTGGGGGAGAGAGAAGGCGTTTTCTGTTTTTCCTGAAGATGATTAAGTGCAGATTGAGAGGGCTACATAAATAATAGATAGGTGAGGATAAATAGAAGAATTCTTTCTTTCCTCGTGTGATTTGTATCCTTCTATTTGAATAAAGAAACTAGATCCTTTACCTGTCGTCATCACAAAGTTAGGAAGTAGTTTCCCTCCCGCACTCCGGAAATTGGCCTTTCTTTGCTTATTCTCATATGCTTATATTATTGCATTACATAATAGTTGTGTAATTATATAAATACCTGGTGATTTTATTATTACACCGCTGACATGAATGGTGCATCCTGCACTGCTTGTGCCCCCGAGCCGTTGCCAGCCTTGATGTTATTAATATAGTCTGCAGTTTGCTGAGCTGGAGCAACATAACGCGGAGGCTTCAGGGTGCAAATAAAAAGCTGGGAACTCTAATGTACTCTGCGATTTTAGAGAGTTTGCAGGAAGGACCTCAGCTCTTCTTCAGGTACTTAGGAGATAATCAGCACCATAAAAGCCCTGGGTTCCTTTTAGCAGTTTCTGCTTTGGTGTTCATCACGGCTGGTTTAAGGATACGGTTTTGGCAGTAAGTATGAGAGAGGATGCAATATTCTCCATCAGTGAGTCCGTGGCCGGGCAGAGGTTGGTTGGTCCCTACCAGGATCGGAGGTTGCCTCTTGGCTGCCAGCACCAAGTGCTGGGAAGCTTCTCCTAGGAGTTAAGTTCAATTCTTCTTTCCTTAAGCCAATGTTCAAACCTCCTCCTTGATGCAACGTAAGGGATGCCTTGGTCATCATGACAAGTCTCCCAGTGCTCCAGGTGACATGGTGTGCAATCCTGCCCAGAAATCAGTCGAGCTCCCACTCAGAAAGAACTGCTCTTCTCAGAAGCCTCCTCCAGAGCTTCAAGGAGTTCAATTCAAAGCCCTCAAATTTGATCCTTTGATTTTATTTTTCCCAAGCCTTTGGCTGCCTCTGAGTCTTAGGCGAGATAGATGTAATTTGTAATCTGATCCCTAACAGGATTTAGATCTCAGTGTTTATAGACTCGGAGTGTTAATTTGTAACGTGCAACTTTTGCTTCATCTTGCAGAACAGGCAAATTTGGCTCGAGCAACGTGCTGGTGACTTCTTGTAAAAATATAGGGCTAGAGTACATAATCCTGAAGGTTTGTTGGAAAATTGCTTTTTTTTTTTCCCCAGCAGAAATGAATTCAGCCCAATCAGGGGATTGGATTAGTGAAGCTTGACCTGCTAAATTGAATCAGACAGTTATACAGCATCAGATGTTCACTGCATTGACCTTTTTAATGAGAAATAGGTCTATTAGCTCCGTTTTACTCCCTGCAAAATATTTTATGAATCTGAGCGGTGCTTTCCATCACTTAGGTACACAGCAAGATACAGCAGGGAGGTTACGATGTGGCCAAGTCAAATTAGCTTCCTGACAGCTTGGCCAGGCGGAACACGTCAAATTGGTTAACTTGCTGACCTCTCTCCTCCCCAAGCCTAAAGACCCGGTGGAGCAGGTGCCCTCATGTATATTTTGCACGAGGAAGGCCAAAACCAAAGCTGTCCTGCAGAAATCACTTTGGCAAGTTGAGTTTTTCTCCTCCACGACGTTGGTTTAATGCTGGTGACTTTGTGCCCTGGTTTCTACTGTCTCTGGGATGTTATTCCCCCATTTTGGTCTATGTGGAAAACCATGAGATGAGTCACCTGATCATAGAAGGAGATCAGTTTGGTCACGCAGGACCTGCCTTTCTTGAACCCATGTTGGCTGGGCCAGATCCCCTGGTTGTCACTCATCTGCTGTGTGATCACCCTCAAGATGATCTGCTCCATAGTTTTCCCTGATTTCTGCAGTTCCTGGCCTGTAGTAGGCCTGTAGCTCCCCGGATCATCCACTCAACCCTTTTTGTAGGTGGGTGTCACATTGGGTAGTCTCCAGCCGTGTGGGACCTCCCCTGTTCACCAGGACTAATAGAGGAGAGGCCACCATCCTGCCTTGCTTCCCCATCCAGCACTGCTGACCTTCCTCCTGCAGCATTTGAAACGAACATTTTAACCACCTTAAAATAAGCAATGGATTTGGCTTATTTTTAAGCAAGGTGAAAATCAACCTCTTATTACCCTTTATTAATTAATATTATTAATACCTTATGTTAATAAGTCAATGACAAGGACTCAGGGGGTCTGAAGGATCATGTCATGGTGCCAGGGCAAGAGGAAGTATCAATGAAATCCAAAAAATCAGCAAAAAAGGGACATTAGCTGCTTACACAAAGTTTCCCACACATAGGCCTGCGCTTCCCATATCAGGGATATTCAGGAAGGCAGGAGCTCCTAACAAGATCATTTTTAACTTTGTTTTCTTCTTTTCTTTTGCACAGCCCTCAGATAAAACCCTTCACACGTGCTGTGTTCAAAGGGTGCTCAGGAAAGGTCTTGCTTTTGCCGAGATTCACTCGCCTCTTTGTTCCCCCAATCTATTTAATAGCTGTTTATTTCTAAAAAAAAAGGGGCAGGTATAGACTTTTCCTATAACATGACAGATGTTCCTGAATGGGGCCATGGTCCCCAGATCTTTTGTGACAAAGAGAAGAAATTACCATTTTACAGCAACTGAATAGTCAATATTTCATTTCATAGTTGCCATGTACAATTTTGCCCATTATTTGGAGAAGATTAAAGGAGAAAACTCAATTCATTACTGCATTTTAAAATATGCATAGGATTTCTTGGGATTGTTATTTTAGGCAGGCTCCTCCAATGCAGCTCCTTGGCAAGAATAGGTTCACTTTTTTTTTTTTCACAAAAGATTAAACGCTCATTTAAGCCGTTATCACCAAAAACATGTGTTCCTGCTGCTCATGGGGCTTCCCAATGGAGCATCCTCCTCCAAAGCACGCGCGGTTTCTGACATCTCGCCCCAAATACTTCTCAAGCACTTGCTGCATCTCTGAGATTGCTGGAAAGAGGAGCAATTTTTTTGCTGGAAAACACCATCTTTGGACCAATTCTGTTCAAACTGCCCCCATGGGCGATGCCTGCTCCTCTTTGGAGACCTCACTGTCTTTTTGGTGGCTCAGTCATCTCCGGAGCGATGCTTCGAATTGGGCTCCTGTGAGTTGTGCTCCAAACAACTTCTCCCCTCCATCCGCTAATACATATTTATTGTGTTAACAAGTAATTCATTCTTGAACAGCAACCTGCAAACCTGATTTATATCATGGTCAAATCAAGTCTGAAAAAGCTACTAAATCCACCTATATAAATCACAAATGTTTCAGTTTTGCTCTGTGCTGGAGAAAAACTGTAGGCTCACTCTATACCTGCCTTCCCCCTCCTTCTCTTTAAATTAATTCCCCTGTAGAAAGCTACATTTCTCCCATACGTTTGCTATCTCCTTCTACTCCTTCAGCCTGGCTCTAATTTCCATCCTTTTAACAGCAAATAAAAGGGAATTTCCTGGGAAGGGGAGGGCGAGGGCCGGCAGCAGGGCCAGTGTTAAAGATTTAAACCCTGTTGATTAAGTTGCCCTGAGAGGTTTAAGAGAGCGTGTCTGCATTCAGATTCGAGTTAATCTGCGATTTTTCATAGACATCATGTTTTAAAGCTCTAAATCCACGCAAGGCTTTTCTGCCTCGCCGTGGCCGCCCAGCTCGGCGCTGAATTTAATTTAATGATATATTCAGTCCAGCAGGCTGTAAATAGTTGCTCAGTATTCGGCAGTGCCTCCGATACCTCCTTTCAGCCCTGGCAAACTCAGCTGGTGACATTTTCCTCCCTAATCCTCTCGCTCTTGCCTTGTTAGAGCCACCAAAATTATTTTAAAGTCTTTCCAATCAGAGGCAGCCCCTCAGGTGGCACCTCCTGGCAGATAGAAGCCCATTTTGGGGTAGTTCTCCCACTTTTTGGGCACGAGTGGCTGCTTGGGTGTCCTGCTGGGGATGGACCTCACCTGGTAGCTCTTTGCCATGTAGTTTGGCATCTCCAACAGAAAGGAGGGTTTCTGCTTTATTCAGGAATTTATGCAATCTCTAAACTCCTAACTTTTATAAAAAATCAACGGTATTTGAATTCTGCAGCCAGGTGGGCATCCAAAATACCAAAGCCATGATCAGGTCCAAAGATGGGAAATGTCCCATGCCAGTGCTTCGTTTTCTAATGTAGATGTGGCCTCTATGTCTCACTTCCTCCATAATTATATGTTATAGCCAGCATTAGTCCCTATCCACAAAATTTTCATTTGTGAAGCTTTCTATATCTAGGCTAACTATCTTGGCTAACTATCTTGGATGGGTTTTGAGCCGGTGAAAAAACGCAGCAAGGGTAACAGTTAATATGAATAAATCCCTGAAAATGCTCAAGTTATGAACATTTTCCTGAGGTAAGTAAGAAAAGAAATTCGTTTTTGTGTGAACTGAGAGCAGAGGAGACCTTGTCTCGTGCTATTCAGAGTGCTCCTTTCCAGATAGTTTGAAAAACCTTTTTAAAACAACACAATCAGCTTAAATGGAAACACAAAATTACATTTTAGGCATATAGTAAAAAGAGGTTTTCAGCATTGCAAGGCTGTTTTATCCAGAATTTGTTGAAATCAGGTTTTTGCAGTAACTGGTTTGGCTTTGATGAACAAGAGTCCTTTGACTGGCGAAAGCTCAATTCAAAATATCCCAGCCAGCTCTATCCTGGATTGCTTTGCAGTTCTGTGATACAAGGCAAAGCCCTATCTTGTGCAAAATCTTGTACTCCACCCTACATGAAAGCCAACTTATTCTGCACAGAAAGAGATTGCCGCCTGCAGAAGAGAGGATTTTTTGCATTTCCTTGGGTTCATCCCAATCAAATCTCTGTTTTTTAAAAAGATTTTATTCACCGAGGTGACTTATTGCTGTATCTCTGTGTTTCTTCATTGTGAGCCCACACGAATGCATTTGAACCACCTTACACCAGTTCATAGCATTTTGCAGCAACCTTTGTGTAGTTGTCTAGAGATGAAATATGGTGACAACCGTTTCCTTTCCTCCAGGCTAAATGGGAAAATATTTCTTTTTGCATTGGGAACTTTCATTCACGGGGTCTTCGGTGCGTTTATTTTTTGCTGGCTAAATCATAAATAGTTTGGAAAAAGGCAGGAAGTCGTGAGATGTTTCTGCAGGTTGTTGATGGGACACGTTGATCTGCAGGTGCTCTCGTCATTGCAAGCCAACTCCAGAAACGGGGCTTCCCCCCACACAAAATCATCTTTTTATGGAGTTTACTCTTGGTTGAGGTCGTGCTCACTGGCTGTTTGCCAAGGACATGGAAGAAAAATGTGTTTTTACCTTGGCCGTGCCAGCACATGGGTGGAAACGAGCATCACCAGGACACACGGAGGGAAGGAGATGGACAGATTCCGCTTGGAGACTTTTGTGCCTACAAAGAAAAACTTGGAGTTTGTCAGGACATTTCCCCTTGCCAAACACGCGTGGAAAGAAGAAAATAGCAAAATTCTCCGTGCTAATAAACCAGTTAATCGCAAGCATCTCCCATTTTGATTGAACAGCCAAACTCGAACGCTGAGCAACTTCGTGGGGGCAAAAGAAGTTTGTGCACGTGTTATATGGAGTTTACTCTTGGGCCCAGCGTGCTCTCAGGCCCCAGCGCTGGAAACTTTGCCAGGCAGCAAAATCAGATCGATGAAGCCCAAAGGTTTGTGCTGTAGGGCCTGAGGTTGTGCTCACTGGCTGTTTGCCAAGGACATGGAAGAAAAATGTGTTTTTACCTTGGCCGTGCCAGCACATGGGTGGAAACGAGCATCACCAGGACACACGGAGGGAAGGAGATGGACAGATTCCGCTTGGAGACTTTTGTGCCTACAAAGAAAAACTTGGAGTTTGTCAGGACATTTCCCCTTGCCAAACACGCGTGGAAAGAAGAAAATAGCAAAATTCTCCGTGCTAATAAACCAGTTAATCGCAAGCATCTCCCATTTTGCTTAAACAGCCAAACTCGAACGCTGAGCAACTTCGTGGGGGCAAAAGAAGTTTGTGCACATGTTAAATTGGTGCTTCCCATGGAATACAGCCAGCTGAAACATTATACAAAAGCATTAAGCAGAGCAAGATACAGATCTTATTACCTTTGAGTATATTCACACTTTTTTAAGGTGCCTTCAATCAACGCAAGCAGGCTGGTCAGTAAACAGTTACCTGTTAAAGGAACGAGGGATTTTTTTTTTCCAGGAATTCTAACTTTTGAGGGAGATTTTATGTCTCAGCTTTCCTTTTCTACCTCTCCAATATTTATATTGCCATCTTTTTCTTCTCCTACTCACAAATCACCTCTTGTAGAAAGCCGGCTTTCCTTATTCGCATTGATCTGTTACATGAATCTAAAATTACATAAAGCTGTTCCTGCCATTCGTTTTTATCATTATGTGCTTTGACTGCTCTCCCAGCTGACTTTTTCTTTTTAGATCTGTAGCTTTCATGTTTTCATTTCTCAGAAAAAAATGCATCTTAGAGGAGTCCTTGTTTCCCTTGCAGCTTATCAGCAATCCAGGCTGCGATGCAACAACCAACACTTATTTCTGGTTTAGATAAGGGCTTCGGAGCGGGGCTGGTCTGTGCCTTAGGAGAGAGGACAGAGAGGGAGCAGAAAGCTCGGGGAAAACCGCGTGGGAGAAAGCAAACAAGAGGGAATGACTAATTCCAATATCCTCTCGCCTCAAACGAAGCTTTGTTTTGGGAAGGAGCGAGAGATAACTCCGGTTGGGAAATTAATAGCGCTTGCTCCAAAGGAGCCTTTGTCAGGGGGATGCCAGAGTGAATGAGCGCTGCCGCTCGTGAAAGAGCTTCTTCAACCCGGACCAACTCCCAGCCACAATCGATCCCCAAAGGACCAATTTACAGCGGGATCTGTTCATCCTCGGAGAGCGCTACGGAGTTTTTAGGAGGGTCCGTGGCGAAGTCGAACCGATTTTCAATATTGCCCAAGGAAGGGCTTTCTCTACCCTCTCCAAACGCGGAGGAATGTAAATATGAGGCATCGAACCCCCAATTTCGCACATATTGCAGCCACACAATTTCACACAGTTGCTATTAATTTCTTTCAACGTGATTTCAAGGCCCTGGACATTCAGATTTGTGCATATTGCAGTACCTAACTTTGTATACTTTGCTGCAGTAGTAATCTCTGGCTACTGGCAGTCAAATACAAGATTTACTGTTGCTGAACAATGGCAAATATAATATAAAAGTTGCTCAGGAGACCAGTAAATAAATATTCCTCCTGTGTTTGAAGCGAAGGAAAAATTAATGTCCGAGCGGAGAAAGTGATTTCTCAGCGGAGGAGCCAACTTTCCTGATAAATATACCCCAAATTTGCACAAAAAAAGTAAAAAATCAAACTTAGCTCCTTGCCACTGCCTGGTGGAGGGGGACCATATCTCTCCATGAATATATATATATATATATATTATTTGCAGTGCTCAGTGTCTGCCCTGAGCGCGTTCTGCAGGCACACACACACGCATACACCCTTAGCAATTAGTGCAGAATAAATATTTAGATAGGAGGATAAGAGTCCTGCTCGGCGTAAAGACTCTAATTAGTGTTTTCTTATGCGGCTGTTAGATGAAATAGTAAGACCTTCATTATCCTTCTTATTTACTTATAATAAATTGTTGCGCGTGACTAATGATCTTTCTTTGTGTGCACACGTAACGTGCGAGCAGCTATTTTAGGAGATCTATACGAAATATTTCTTTTAAAATAGCACGATGTGGCTGCTGCAGAAGCACATTTGAGAGCGCATGTCGTGCTCTTCTTTTGTACATTTGTTTTATGCCGACGGAGAGTGTGATGCTTGTATATTACGGGCCAACCACTTCTGGCCTTAGCCTA
>NW_010580016.1:0-13566 GCF_000705375.1 Tinamus guttatus
CTGAGTTTTGTACATATGTGTTTGTTGTTGGTGTGGGTTCCTTAGTTATCTTGCAGAAAAGGCCATGCAAAGGAATGCCCCCCTTGTACCAGCATACTATGTTATTTACTGCAAACAGGTAATTTTCTTAGGCAATGAATGGTTTTACTCAGTCCTATAATCTTCTGTAAAGCCTTTATACCTTCTCAGTGATATATAACTGCTGACTACTGCTAACTATTGACTTTCCTTTGGTTATAGAGCTATTACTTTCCTGATAAAGGTAATGTGGATGATTAAGTCAATCTCCTTGTTCTTACGAAACTTTACTGACTGGCTGGTCTTTTAGGGGCTGATCCAGAGGCCCTTGAAAGGAAAGGGAAGGCATCAGTCGTGTTCAGAGCTGTCTCGGATCTCGCTCCTGCGGAGCAGGAGGTGCCGATTCCACCCTCTGCTCTGGAGTTCAGCTGGGCACAGACCCCCCCAGGCAGGGCCGTAAAGTAATAGCTGATTTTTGTATCTATGAGCATGTTTATCACAGTAGAGAAATACATCCACAAGAGTGTTGTGTGTTCACAAAACAGCAGAATTGGATTTGTGGGAATCACTGTTTTATTTAATCACACCAGATTTTGTTCATATGGTACTGAGTCAGCCCCATTCCCTTCAGTTCATTTTGTTTACATGAATTTGTTGTCTCTGGATTAGACTCATTTGGGCATTTCTGTAAATCAGTGAAAAATAGAGTCGTTGAGTATTATGGGCATTTTAGAGGTCTGATTTTCTTAGAAATATTTAGTTGGCGTGCACTGTCGTCACACCGGTTTAGTTACAGGAGCAGAATTTGTGCAGTTTAACGGTGCTAGGAACCTTTGAACAAAAACATTAAAACCATCGCTGGACTTTTGAGGAAATGAATCATGAGGTAATGAAGATATCTGTAGGACAGAGCCGCTGCCCACTTCAGAGTGCAGCGAAACAGGAGCTTTGTTGCCATTGCACATATTTGGCCTGAATGACAGAAAAGACAAATTTACTGACATGGTCTCCACCTAGACCCCACATATTGTAATTTTTATAACACATATTCACTATAACACTTTAACTAAGAGAGTTTGCTTATTAAACTGATGTTAGATTACGATATTTAATGGCTTATAGGATATAGCTGGTACCCGGGAGGCTAATTTGTTTGCATTAGTTGGACGGGTCAACTGCTTCAAACATGCAGATTATAGAACTACTGGTAGATTGCATTACACAATTTAAATAAATAGTAGCAATTTGTCAATGTCATCTTAGCTTCAACATTTTCCTTTTAAACCCCAGGAAATAGTAGTTCCAATTAAATTGACCTTTTCTTTTCTGAATCTTCATGTTATTAGTAGATAATGCTTAGTCTTTTCGCAAGTAAAAAGAAAAAAAAGAAGAAGAAAAAAAAAGGGAAAAAAAAAAAGAAAGAAAAATACTTCCAAAGCAATGATGTACTTGCGGTAAACTTCCTAGACAAAATTACCTTGTTTATCACCAAATGAATTAAATGTAGTCACCCAGTAAGTTTTACAAGTCAGATGTACATGTATGTGTCAGTAATAGATCAAGACACATGAATTGTTGTATCTCAGTGACTGGGGCTTTGGTTTGAGGGGACTGATCCAAGTTCTTATCACTTTAAGTTGTAGTATTCATTTTGGAGACAAAACAAGCAGAAGTGTTTAATGGCTGAAGCATTCACAAATGAACCACTTGGCCAAGCCAGGCATTGAGGATCCCAAATCCCTTCTGAGAAGGCGCTGCTGGTGCCTAGTCTTGTAGCACTGAATGAAGCAAGACTGGAAAACCTGGACCCAGCAGTCTTAAAAGGAAATGGATGATAAGGTACAGTTTCATGCAGCGAAGAAGAATTTGGCCATGTGCACCATACACATACTAATAACCCATTTTTGACATTGTAACCAGCTTTGAAGGCACTGCAGTTTGAGATTTTTAGGGCAAAATTTGGAGAGAAGGAGGTTTTTAAAGCCTTCCAAGTGCCTGAAGCAAATATTGGGAAAATGAAAAGAAAGCAGGAGTCTAATAAACCTGTACCTGGTAATCTTTAGCTGTGAAAAATGTAGCTAGATCTAAATTAGAGTATTTCAGAACTTCAGATTTTGCTGAAAAGGGTTAGATTATTTTTAGTCATTTATGCTAAAAGCATTTTTGACCTGCTTTTTGCTTCTCATCTCTCTGTTTTCTTTAATGAGCAGTTTGTGACTTAAATAAGAACCACCAAGATGTGGAATCATGAAACAAAGTTTTATTTGTTTATTGTTTGTTTGTTTATTTGTAAGAGGATGCCAACAATCTTTGAAATTGTTCAAAACACCCTGTTCAGACGTCCTCAGGGCCTGGTAGAACAGTAGTAGCAGCCTGATGGGGGGGGAAAAAAAAAAGTAAATTTTATCTAAATTATCAATTGTTTTTACTCATCTACTTTTTTTGAAAATACATCTGTTTCTAATCCTTCCCATTTGGGGAATATGCTAGGCATATCTCACTTGCTTATTGTGTTGCTTTGCTTCACGCTGGATCAGTTAACTTTGCATAATCACAACATTTTGGTTGATGGATTTCCATCTATTTCTCATATCACATAACAGTAGATCCCAGAAACAGAAATGAGGTAATTTCTGCTGCTACCCCTTGTCGCAGCTTCTGTTTATGTGCTACTTTCCTCTCATGATGTCAGGGGCACCCAGCGAGTTCCTTACACATCAGCAGCTTTCCTAAGGTTATGATATCATCAAATTTATGTACTCAGCTAATAATGAAAATGACTTTTTTGTCTTCTGAACATGCAAAATTACCATATTCGAAGGCAGAATGGCCCAAGCACAGGGCATACTTAAAGTTCCAATTGATTTAGTATTCGGAATATATCATCCAGCAAATACTATTTGAAGAGAGGCCAGAAAGCAATTTTAACAATATCATATGTGAGAAAATGATCCCAAGTTTAGGGGAGAGAGAGAGAATTCTGTAATCTCTGTGATCTGAAACCGAACAGAGGACGTGACCTAACATACTAAATACAAGAGAAAGAGATTCCTATTACTTTGATTTATGACTCTTCAGAAAGCAGATACAGTAAGCATGTATCTAAACTGATCATATTATAACATGGTTAAACTGCAGAGCGGATCCTGTTTATCAATCCAGCAATCAGAAATCCCACAGCAGATCTGGAGCAGAACGAGGCCTTGCTGGCAAGGGTGCAGGTGGCCCAGGAGCCCAGTTCTGGCACAGGAGCATCGTGTGGTTGAGGACGCAGCACATTTGGCTGCTCCTCACAGGAGGGGACGTTACAGCAGTGTCACGTCCACACCTGGGACATGCCCCAGTGCTACCAAAGGGTCTGAAGAGCTGCTGGGAGGAAGGTAGAAGTAAAGGACAAACATTTCTTGATCTTTTTCAATACTGACAAAAGCAAATCTGGCCAGTTAGAAAAGAAATTTGAAATTCCCCTCATGTAGTGGAAGACAACTACAAGGAAGTACTCTGAGTTATTTGGAGAGTTTTTGCTTGCGTGTTTTTAATGTATTATTTAATGCTGAAGTTGATACTGCGTCTCTTGTTGTAGTCCTCACGTATGCTATTTCCCCAACAACACTGCTTTTATTTCTACTCTACTTTTTTCTACTGCAACACTACTTTTTAATCCAAATGTAAAAATGCAGCTGTACCTTTATTCTTTTGTGTGTGTTTTTTTCTCTTATTTTTTTTCCACAGTCACAAATTTCTCATTTATGATCAATCAGTGCTTTTTATTACCCTTCAGCGTAGTAGCTACAAATTTCTTTCCAAAGGATAAGGAGAGGGTAATAACTTTTAGGAGGCCAATCCTGACTGTTTCTAAGTCTTTGCCTGGGGAGTACTTCATGCTTTATAGAAAGACTCAGGGATTGCACAAACATAAGGTGGCAAAAACGTGTGTCATTGAAAAATCATTTTGCCTTCCCCTTGCTCCCTCCCTCCTTCCCTCTCTCTTTTTTCTCTTTTTTCTTTTTTTTTATATTCTTCAGATAAAAGGCCTGTTCATTTCTGCTATTATCTGAAAAATTTCAGTCAAGAGCTTGAGTAAGTACCTGGCAGATAATCAATGCCACATCTCTCTAAGTGGCTGCTCTGGTTGGTGGGTATCAATAGGCGACTCTTAGGGCTGACACTTTCTTTATTTGCATGTGGAGTGTTTGGACCTGATCCATTCTTACATACTATGAACTTTGCGTGAGTGTAAACTGTTGACTTCAATAGAGATAGATCTGATTTGCAAGGGAATTAGTTAGCAGAGAATCAGATCCTATGTTTACAACAGGTTTCATTCCACTATGCTGCTGTCACTATTCATTGCCAAAAGACTATATCCTTTTATTATCAGTTGGCACTGAAACAAAAGAGATGTACACTGCAGAGCAAAGTAAGTCAGAAGCGATTAACATTTGTACCTTCAGCTGTTCTCTAGGAATAGTTTAAGGATTATTCTGGAAATTCCATAGTAGCCTGTTACCTGTGGTGTATTCTCTCTAACTAATCATGCATAACTGAGACTGGAGCAGAGATGTAATTGAAATGAAATAGTAAATACGCAAAGGTTAGTCAGCAAATTGAATAAAAAAGCATAAATGATTCATTTTCCTCACGTGAGTCAATATTGTATTCTGTAGCATTTGGATAAATAAATTCTTTTATTTTCCCCATTTCCTCATGTCCAGACAATCTAGTGTGACCACATGTTAGTTAGCTGGTCAGACTAAATGGACATAAACTGGAGATTTTGATCCCTATGAATCATCCTGAAAAATATTTTTGGTGCCTTTCTGAATATGCATGAATGTAGTGATTATCATTTCCTTTTAAAGTCCGACGCTGCTGCCAAAGGGAAAGTTTCTCTTTGTAGGAATGAGTAAACAATAGCTTTTGATCGTTACAGCATTCCATATAAATAAGATGTTTTTATTTAATTGCATTTAGAATCAATTATCTTAACTTGGTAGACAAAGTCCGTGTCTACGAGTGAAAATTGAGCATTCTGGAGCAGGCTTTCCCATTGTAGATAAGGTCATAGCCTTCGGATCTGTGACTGATGTGCAAACTCCTCAAAGGAAGCCGTTCCTTCTTGATCAAGATGGATCTTCCACTTGGTGCGGCAGAGCTTTTCCACCTTCTCTCGATTCAGCAGTAATAGTACTCAAATATCTGTAAGGATTTTTCTTTGGGAAACCATTATATGTGCATTCCTTGAGTAGACTGTGTTGCAATGGAGATACAGTGAGTGCGGAAATGCCGTGAACTTCGTGTTTGTGCAAAGGGTGGATCAGAGAGTGCAGGGGTTTACTGAAAAAAGTCAAAGTTGTTTCTAACTAGTGCAGTGCAGTCAGAGCTCAAGTGCAAACGAGACTCGTGCTGTTTCGCCTGTCCCTTGGGTAGAGATCTCGATCCCAGCACATCTCCTTGGTTTGTGTTGCCCAAGAGCCCCGAGGAGGTAGGATGGATAAGGCCTATTGGAAGGCCTGCAGAAGAGGCTCCTGCTCATTTTAACAGGATGGCAGGTGCTTGGGCTTTTATGGGAAGTGTCAGGTTCTTCTCTAAAGCTTTGCAGACTTTGCTTAAGGTTTGAGTGCATATGTCTATGTTGCATCGATATCCTTAATGTCTTTGGGTCAGAAGGACCTGAAAGAAGCATGGAGAAGGAAACAGCCAAGGTCAGTGAGAATCTCTGTGATACTTTGCACCATTCTTTGTTAAGACTTGGTTGAAGGTGGTTTTAGACCTTAACTTGGGGCGTAAGGAAGACTGATCATTTGGTTCATAGTGCTCACTGCTACCCCGCGTGTGCCAGTAGTATGTACTGGCCACCTCTGTATAGAACTAGGAGCAGAGCGAACCAGTCTGAAGCTTAGGCAGAAAAACCTGAACACATGAGAAAGGCTGAACACATGAGCTTCACTTGATTGATATTTAGTCCTAAGGAACATTTTCTGTAAACTCTGTTTTAGGATCCTGCCACATGCACCCTTGTGTATGCCCTGACCAGCTGTGCTCATACACAGCTATAGAAAAACTGGTGGCTTCCAAGCCCTTCTGAATAAACATTGACCTCAAAGGTTTTCAACCGGTCAGACCAACATTTAATTCATAATTCTTTTTTTTTTTTGCTGTTGGCAATCTTTGCCAGGACCTGATTTTGAGTCTATTGGTTATGTGGGGTTTTGCTATTGTCCTTCCTCTGTATTCCTTTGCCATGTAGGGATTTTTTTATTATTTAACATTTATATTGATTTTTCTGAAGAGTGCATTTAAAAGAATTACTTCTCATCAGCCATGCTGATATAAAAGCATAGTTACTGTAATAATGGCCTTTGAATGCTGTCCATTAAACTTTGACATTTAAAGTGTTTACAGTGAGTACATATCAGGTTTCTCATTAAAGACAAGGTCTAGAGTCTTGATGTGACTCTTAGATTAAATTGTTCTAATCCAAAATAAATACAAAGATGGAGAGTTTGTAACAGGCAGCCATGTAGATTCCTCTCTGTGTAAAGCTGCAACTGCTGTTGTGGCAAAAAGCCTTGATTTTCATGTCTCCTGTTTGGCCCTCAAGAGGAAAAAAAACCCTATTCATTGTGTACAAAACCTTTTGCACTTTGACATAAGTCCTTCCAGCAGAATCCCTTTTTTTATTGAAACAAACTTAAACCATATTCCATTTCACAAAAGCCAAATGTGCTGAACATGTGCTTTTTAAAATAGAAGCATGTGCATCAACTCTTCTATAAGAAGATACTTTCTAAGAGCAGTCTCCTGGGAAGGTCCATTACCCCAAATCCAGTGAGCACAGGAAAAGAGTGCAAGAGTATTAGATCAAGCTTTACTAAGCTGGATGGCCCGGGCTGTGGAATAAGTGATATTTAATATGTGCACTTTGAGGCTCCTGTTGAGTGCCCTGTTTGGTAACCCGGATCAGGATGCTTGTTTAGTGGATAAAAGTGTAACTTTAGAAATTGGCAGGAACTTTCTGTGCTTGGCCACCTGTATTCTCAGCCAGATACGGTGTAAGGAGACTCAGACAAGCACACTTTTCAAAGTTTGTTCTGTTTCACTTCCTTACAACTGCCAGGTTCAAAAGAACCATTTATTGGAGGGAAAAAAAAAAAAACACACTAAAAACACTGAAGAAAATCCTCAGTCAGTTCAAAGATGCGTTTATAAAGCTTGCTAGTCTTTATGATCAAGCTCATACTTTGTCTTCTCGTAACTAAAATAATACTTTTATCCTGCCCTCTTTTTCCCCCTCTCATCTGTTTTGTTATGAAAACACAGTGGTAAAGAAGGTCTGAGGCATCATCATTTCCAGACGGTATGATTCCATAAGCAGTAACATAAACTGGGTATCTCTTTTGTGGAGTTTTTGCTGTCAATAATAATAATAATTGTACCAAAAAATAATGTGCACTCCCTCAGAAGCCTGCATAGTCAATCAGCATGAAGTATTAGCACTTCAGGGACACAAAGGCTCTGAGCCTGATAAAAGAGATTGGACTGAGAATTTTGACCTAAGAATATAATAATGTCTTCCAAGATCTCATTATGCCCGTGCCCATTCGAAACCATCTGGGGCCCGGAATAATAAAAAGAATGGTGTGAATTTATGAACCCATAGATCTAGCCATGCCCCCTTGGATATTGTGTTGGATTAGTAGATTTACTGCTAATCCAAACACTGTGGGCAAAATTATGTCTTTACATCTGCACCGCGGCTCTCTGAAAACTAGTAAGTTAAATGTTGGAGGGTTTGACAGCAGCTCCCATGCTCCAGGCGCAATCTCCTGGCATGCCGCCATCCTCCCGGAGCGCAGTTCCTCCGGCACGCATCCCTTCCCCGCCTGGAATGGCAGTTTTCCAAAGGGACGTGCGGCGCAGCAAGTAACGGGGCTGCTTTGCAAGAAGGCACATGCTACTGACTATAACAGGTAGGAGCAGTGTCACTTTGGTGCAAATAAGACACGGTTGGCGCTGGGAAGATTGATCCGTGTTCTTAAAGTTGCCTCAGGTGCAGAGCCCAAAGAGAAGAGTCTCTATATTTAATTGGGGGTGTCTTCAGCTAAATAAAATAGTCAGATGCAAATCCTTTTCCTAAGGGGCAGCCATGTGGACTTGTGACCTTTCTTTGAATGGTTTAGAGCCCAGAAATCAATGATTACACTAAATCCATAATTATATTCTTTTCATCTGTGGCAGGGTACTGCTAGTGTGACAGATGTGAGACCTTGAAAGCATGAAAACTTCAAAGACCATTGAGATGTGTTAGACACTATGGACATGTGGAGCAGTAAAAAATAAAATTAAAAATAATAAAAAAAGAAGACTGCTCTACCAATGTTTTAGGTAATTTCTCTCTCATACACACACATACAAACACACATATGTGTGTGTGCAGATTTATGCACGTTTTGAGTTCCTGTAATCCTCGAGGAAGAGGCAGGGGAATAACTGCTGCAAAATGGAGAGCTTCAGCAATCTGGAAAAACTAAGTGTTTAAACAGTGGCTTGTTTTGTTCAAGAAAATTCACAGGGATGTTGATGGGCTAGGGCTAGAGACATGACTAGAGTCCTTCCTAGTATTTAGAAAGGTGATTTTTTTTTCTGTACCCATCAGGGTTCCTTGCTGATGATGGGCAATACTGCTAAGCTATTATGCACATGGTTTGTTGTTTTATGAGAGAGATCTCAAAAACAAAAAGAATTATATGTTCAGTTTTATTAAAAGACCTAGGACTCTACATTGTGGATATTTTTATGTCTGGTAATAAGATACTGCCAGCAGTCTTGGCCCTGAAGGCAGAATGATGCAGAGTCCCACAAAAAGGAGACACTTGGTGGCCAGGGACCCTAGGAAGGGTCCTTCCCTGGAGGAAGCTGATGCAAAAGTGGTAGTTAACCACACAGCTGTGACAGGTAGTGTTTTTCATTTTATTTTTCCCTTTTAAAATGTGAGGAAACAATGTGCAGTTTGCTTAGGTACCATGTGAGAGGGGAGGATATCTAGTAATGGGAGGTAAGGTTTACAGGGAGGCAAAACATCTGGTATTTGACTGTGCACTCTAGCTAGAGAAGCAGCCACTTTGGTACACGCAGGATTGCCACATTTTAATAGCATATTGTACTATGGCTTCTACTGTGACCAGTGTCACTTGTTTCACAGTGCTACAGGAGGCACATCTTTAATTTTAGCAAAAGGCATTCCTACAGGTGTTGTGTTTTGCTGCAAAAATATGAAGTAAGCTACATTGGCTAAGATAGATTGTTATTTGTCTAGCAGAGCAAGATTAAAGTCTCTTCAAAAAACCTCATATCATCTTCCCCACTGCTACCTATGATCTGCACAGACAAACTGCATGCTAAATGCCTGGAAAATTTAGAAAGGATTGAAAAGTGGAATGTTACCTATCTAGCACCTGAAAAGTTGGGGTGCAGATAAATGAGTTCAGTTGTGCTGTACCTGAAAGGAGATAAAAGTTACTGCGGTTAAAAATCTGTAAAAGGAAGTACTGTTTCCTGTTTATCCCAAATACAAGATTTTTAATCCTTTTTATTTACAGTGTAGTGCCTCTTACTCTTTGCAGGTGGAGAAGGTGTTTGGAAGCAGGAAGGTGCAGGTGTTTGGAAGGAAAGAGAAAGGATATTTCCAATATTTCTCTGGTATTGACAGCTGTTGATATAGATGAGTATCTTGCTGCTTGTCATACCGGAGTAATTGAAGAATACAACATAGATGTTTTCTATTATAACTCAAATAATGGTAGTATTAATCCATATTATATATTAATAATGCTTGTGCCTTGGAAAATTCTTTGGGAATCAAACATTTTTGGAGAGTTTTTAGAGATGGTCTGAACTGTACATAGTAATGCACCAAAGCACGTGGTAAATGCATTTATTTGGATGTCCCTGGCATAACAGGGTAAGTGTAACTATAAATGGTGGATTAGAAAATGATGGTACAAAGTGTGTAGATGTGATAAGCTGAAGCTTTGAGGTGGGTACAGTCTAGACAAGAAGCTTTATAACCAGGCAGTTCTAGCTCACATTCAACTTCTTAATGTTAGCAACATGGAAATCTGTGCAAGTAGAGAAAAAACATTATACTGTTATATGTTTTTCAAGGCTCAGAAATAAAAAAGCACATTAAAAGGCAAAATCTCCACAATATTACAGGTGCTTGGGTAGGAGAAGGGGGTGCATGGATGGAGTCAGCAGGCTGAACGTTGCTGTTTTCAATCGGAGGGATAGGGAAGAGCTGTTTCCTCAACCTGTCATGAAAATGGGATGGTGCAGCCTCTCTTCGCTTCCTCCATATGTACCCAACTGGGCTCTTACTACTTTTTCTTTCCATCCCTGTTTCTGAGATGGTTTGAATTAAATTACCATCTGCTCTGCACCGTGTTTTTTCTGTCTTGAAAATCAGTGCAACTTAGCCCCAGTCCGAGGGATGCCCTTCCTGTCATCCTCCTTTGCCATTTTTAGTATCCACTTAAAATTCATTTTTCTCATGATCTTTCATTAGTGTTTGTCCTTCTCATTGTTTTACTTTTTGTTTCTTCATCATATTACTCCAACAGTGCTGCTTAACACGCATCCCAAGTATTTCTTTTTTTTCTGGCTGCTAGAGGAACATCTAGGAGGCCAGTCACACAACGTCGGTGAAATACTTAGGGAGAATTTGAAGATAACCTGGACAGACCCAGTTACTTCTATCTCCGTGTCTGTTTCTTCAAGTCGTATTAATTGCTGATGTGATTCACCAGCTGCATATTTGTTATACTCTTATTCTATCACTTATGTAAACTCCAGCAAAAGGAGTATCACATCCGTTCCTCAAAATATTCCAGTATTACCTTTTCTGACTAGCACAAGGGGCACCAAGATGAACAAACTAGTTATACATGCATGGAAAGTAGCAAGCTGAAAGTAATTGTGTATTCAGTTTTAATGGAGCTGAATCTCCTGCTGAGATTTCAATATCTGACAGCATTGCTTTCATTGCCCCAAATGCCCAACCTTTTTCTAATGTTTGACCTTGGGTATGATTATATTTCTGTATGTATCTCCTATGATGCAAAACCATTTTCCTCTATCAGTCATCTCTCACTGGCAGTCCTGTTCCAACTTAGGGCAGAAGAGAACAAGTTTAATGCTAGTAACAGTAGCTAAAATGAGCTTTGATAGATGTTTCTCCCTCTTCAATAAATACATAAACCATCTCTATAATGTCGTTTTGTTAACTGATAAACAACAAAAGATGAAGGTGTTCACTTTAACTCTGAATGTCATCACGTTCTCATTTCCTTACTGTATATAACTAGTGTGACCTGCAGCACGAAGGGATGGACAGTTGCTTTTGGTGCTCATTATTTATTTCCATTTGTCTTAATAGACCCACGTGCTAAACGAGAGCTCTGTGCATGTGTGACCAGTGGTAGGGGAGGTAGGGAGCTTTGCCCCAAAATATTGACCCACAAAAAATCCTGATGCTGGTGCAGAGTGGAGTGTCCTTGTCCTTGTCTTGGCATGAGGCAGGGCTGGCTGTAGCAGGTAGTGGTGGCTTGGGGGGCGATGTGACTGCTGCATTTCTAGGCATAGGGAGAGAAGCTGAAGTCATAGCTCACCCCTTACATCTAAGCAATGGAGATGCTAGGAGGACATCAGAGAAGAGGTAAGTGACAGTGCCAGCTTATCAGGACTGCCAAAGAAGTTTCTGCAGCATTGGGGGACAGAGGAGATGAGAACAAAGGGACCGTTTTGTAAGAGGGCTCAAACGAGCGGTCTCAGTGTGGCTAATGTTGCTGCACTGGTAACAGAAGGTATCCCTAAAGAGAGAAAATTTGATAGTAGCCTTTTTTAGATCTGTGTAAGCTTGGCACATTATTTTAATAGTACACCATTAAGGTATTTATCTTAATTTAAAAAAATAATATTTCCCTTGTTGTTTGCAATTGCCCACTAGAAATGAAATCCCTTTCCTGAGCAGATATCCTTTACAGCCCTGCACTGGTTGTTATTGTAGGTTGCCTCGGGAATACTCAGTTACTAGAGTTTCAGCTTCTCTTCAGAAATGCAAGGGGGAGTTTAACAGCATTTGAAAACACAGGTGAAGAAATACATGGACCATGCAAACAAAAGTAATGGGATAAAGAGGGATATGTTTACTACAGATGTGGAAGAAAATAAAAAAGAGACCACAATGAAGCCTACTTGGTCTGATTATAAGACTTCTTACAGATGCAGAACACTAACCAAGTGCACCGGAGTTTGAAAACCCAAGGGAAGTTTTGGGTTTCTTCTTTTTACGGACTCCAGAAAGTGATTTAATAATTCATTTGAACTGTAAAACTTTGTGTTGATTTACTCTGCTCTCTGTTCTAGGAGATTTTTAGTTTTGCTCTGAGATTTTAAACCGGTATTGAGGAAGTACAAACAGATCAAAATCTAAACCACTAGATCAAACGCAGGGAGTTTCATGCATGTCTAGACGAACATGGACAATCTGAAAATTGGTTTTTCTGGATGAGCAAAGAAAGGAGGTCACAGGGAGACTGGGAAATCTGGTATTGCTGTGCACCAGCCCAAGCTCTGTACTTCCAAAGACAAGGACCAAGAGAAGGCAAGGCAAAAACTAGAGCTGGCATGTACAGAGCTGCCAGAGACTCGGTGCTGTGAGCTACTGCAGACAGCAAACCAAGTGAGTATAAAATGAGGGGGGAAAAAGATAAAAATGTTATGTGTGTGTTGCCTGATAGGTAGTTGGTGAATATTTACATCACCAATAAGTTATGGGGAGTCTTATTCTGGAGTATTTTCTGCAGAACTGCTGTTAGCACTTTCCTATTACCCTACTTTTCTCCTGGAGCATTAAGTGCGTGTTACCCCTCGCACCTTGGGGCTCCTTGAAGAAGCGCTGGGCAGTGAGGCCGTCCCCTCGCGAGGCCTCTGTGGGGAAGGCAGGCCCTCCCGCGCAGCCTCCTCTCGGCACTATGGCAGCCCGGCGTGCGGGTGTGTGTGCGACTACCGGCATCGTGCCACGGGCCTGTCCCGAGGCAGCGCGTCCCTCCTGCCGCGCGGGCCTGGCGCTGGGGCCTAGCCCTGCCACCAAAAAGAGCCATATACACCCCAAATACTGCACAGCACCACACTTCCTTGCCTGACCGGACTGGCCAGCTCTCGCTGGACAAATGAAGAAACAGGGAGAGAAAACATAAGAGTCGTTTTCTCCTCTTTTCTGCTAAATCTGTGCATGCTTTCAGCTCTGGTCATAGCCCCTTTCCTAGCCCCTTTCCTACGTCCACATTCTATTCTCTGTCCAGCTTCGTGCAGAAACTGGTGCCCCAGTCTCAGCACATCTCAGATCAGCAGTGACCTCCTCCTCCACAGTATGGAGGAGATAACTGCAGCCACTGCATTGCTGAAGACCATAGAGAAACATGTGGAGTAAACTTAACTCGGCAGTGCAAAGCACAAGCGCGTGCTGCAGAGATGGCAGCGTTTAAT
>NW_010580017.1:0-89918 GCF_000705375.1 Tinamus guttatus
AGCAATCCTTCTTATCTAGAAAATACACCAAACCATTTTTAAACAGTTTCTCACTGTTTTGAACTTTTTTCAGCCGTTCCTTGACCAGAAAGACTTAAATACTGTTTTATATATGGTTTTCTTCCATATATGCTGCTGTGCTTCGGTGGTTCTTTATTATTTTTTCCCTTTCATAAATTTCTCTACAGCAGTAACACTATAACTGCTTCTCACTCCGTTCTTTCTGAAATTCGTAATATCATTCTTAAAAATATTTCCTCCTTTTCACTAAGACAATATTTTAATCATGTGCAGTTTCATATATTTACATATTTTTCAGCAATCCTTCTTATCTAGAAAATACACCAAACCATTTTTAAACAGTTTCTCACTGTTTTGAACTTTTTTCAGCCGTTCCTTGACCAGAAAGACTTAAATACTGTTTTATATATGGTTTTCTTCCATATATGCTGCTGTGCTTCGGTGGTTCTTTATTATTTTTTCCCTTTCATAAATTTCTCTACAGCAGTAACACTACTGAAGCATCTTTTGCCACGTAGTTCACAGTTTGGGCTCCTAACTCTGATTCACTGGCTGATAAACTTCTTCTGGTTGTGGTTCTCAAATTTTCAGCTATTTATTCCTGTTGAATCAGCAAATGGCTCCTAAATTCTTGCAGCTGTTTTAAAGAAATGCTCTGCAGAGCAGTTTTAATGAGGCTCAACTCAAGGAGCAACACAAGACTTTTCTTCCTTTCAGTAGCAATGTTGGTCTTAACCCCTCATTGCTGCTTCCCCTGTAATCCCTCTCTTCTGTCCTGACCCGAGGTCTGTAGAGCTGCCATGCGTTGAATTGTCACAAAAGAAGTTAAAAAACGTTGTTTTTAGTGTCCGCAGAATCATGGTTTCAGGTAGCCCTTCCACACCAGGAGTTGTTACACTGGCACTGTGGACATGTGGCAAAGGGTGACGGGGACGGGCTAGAGGTAGAGCGCAAGAGCTGCTTAAATTGGCAACGTATGGAGCAAAGGGTACCTGGAACTGCATCCTTGGCTTCCTGAAAATGTGCTAGGCTTTAGTCCTGCCTTTCTTCCAAGGAAGACTTAACTCCAAAGGCCTTAAAGCCTTTATTTTCCTGTCTACTGTGCTTTGATGTCCCAGCCGAAAGCCTGGAGACACAGGTGCCGTCAACCCCTGAGGACTGTGTGCCCGGGTCTGTCCTGGCACGTGCCAGGGCTGCTTCTCCCCTACCATTAATACCATCGCTCGGATCCCAGTGATACTGATGCCACATGAAGTCAGCAAGAAAATGTCTAAAATGGCTAACAGAGCTAGCCATCAAAAGCAGGATACTAGAGATCATTTAATGCTCCGTGGTGAAATTTTGAAGAGGAAGGGAAAGGAAAAGAAGTAGCAAAATAAATCCAGTTAAGAAGAAAACAGAGAGGGGGGAAAAAAGGCTATGCTAATAAAATAATGACAGTTGTTTTAGAACATTTTATATGTTTATAGTTGTCTTTTTTGTCTTTCCACCTTTTTGACCCATTTTATTTAGATGAACTATATTTAAAGACCCATTCTCTACTTGTTTTCTGTTTTTGCAATCTTGTTTATTCTTAGCTTACTTAAATATAACTCTTCACTAATTTTAATTTACAATATTGTAAAGAATATAAGTCCAAGGACAAAAGTGTTGCATACTGTAAGTAATTAATGTGCAAAATTCCCATTAGTGCACTCTGCATTGTTGCTGTATTTTAGTACACTAGAGTGCTTGAGAGGGAGCTGTAGGATAACTGTGCCTGAAGATCTTGTGTAGCTAATGGAAGCGGTGCTTTTATTTACCATTCGTGAAACTGAGAACGCAAATAGACTTTTCATGTTGCAGTGTGCATGACAGTAAGTAAAAACGATTTTATTTTATGGACCTTGAGTGTGTGCGACTGGAGAATCAGCAAGGCAAATGAAGGAACAAATCTAGAAGCTGCTTTCTGTGATCTTGTTAGAATTTTCTTGTTTTAGAACTGTCCTAGAAAAAAGGACAGTGTATATAGAAAAACATACACTTCAGTTAGCATTTACTCTACTTTAATATAGTACATAATATGCAAATGTATTCAGGTTTCTATTGTGCAGTATGTGTGCCACTCATTAACCTATAACTTTGCCTCAGAAGAAGAGACACTATTTATCTTCATCTAGGAAACCTATTTTACAAAGGAATTGCTCCCCCTTCTTTCTACAGACTTTTTAATATACTTTGCTCTTGCTTGTGTCAAGCTTACACTTTTATTTGTTGTGAGCTCTTTATTTGGAGAAATCATCAGTAAATGGCTTTCCTTATGTTGTAAGTGAGTGTCACATTTAAAATACATCTGGATCTCATTTTAAATTATCAAGACACTCTCACAGTAAGAGTCATCTCCAAGTCATCGGTTTTATGCTGACATCTCATTCAGAAAAGTTTGTTCGTGGAAACAACCAGATTGCCTTATATGTTGAAACATACACTATAAGATGGATAAATACAATTTTCTTAATAGGAAGAAATACTTCTTACAGCTTCAGAAATAATCTGCATGTCAGATAAAACATGAATATCGTTACTGTTTCAGGCAAACATGAATCTTCCCTGGGAAGAAGCTCAATTCAAGAAGGTCAATTTTTAATGGAGTAGGTCCAGTTTCTTTATATTCATTTTTTTTCCTTTTTTTCTAGCTGCAACTTACATCTACTTAGAAATTTTACAGTTACTTTTAGTGTTGTTAGCTTGCAACAATATTTTATAAAATCCTTAACAGTATATAACTAAGGCATTTGAGGTTTTCTTATAACTTCAGTATTTTAAGCCTCCTGAAGCTTTCCTAGGGCCCTTGTCTGAACCAGGATTTAAACAATGTTGTGATTTTGTCTTCTATGAATCCTTTACACAATGTTTTTCTGATTAGAACGCCTTCCTTTATTTTATCATTAAAAATGTGATCAAGTCCAAAATTTGGCAAGTTTTTAGAGAATGAAATAACATCTTATTGCAAGTTGTTTTGCAGGACTAATCTTCTTGAGATAACAGCTTAGAGAAGTTTTAGGTAGGTGTCTTTCTGCTGCTGTGGGAATGCTGACATTTCTTTCCCCTGATTGAGCCAGAAAAATCAGAAGTCAGTTTTGATAAACCAGGATGTCTCTAAATCATGATTTAGTATTTTAGGAATCCCCTCATTGAACACTCTCACCATGGACTAGCTTTTGCTAAGCAAATGTCTGGCAGATTCTTACCTCATCTCATGAAAACTGGAAGAGAACAGGACGGTTTAAGCCTGTAAACTTTGTATTCAACTTTTTTTTTTAATTCGTATTGCTGGAAATGGAGAGTAGAGTTGGGCACATATCAGAAGATATTTGACAGATTGTGAAATAATGGTGCTTTAATGCGGTTTCTGCCACAGAGCTCAATTCGTATTGCTGGGAATGGAGAGTAGAGTCGGGCACATATCAGACGATATTTGACAGATTGTGAAATAATAATAACTTTAATGCGGTTTCTGCCACAGAGCTCCCATTAAGAGGATTCCTATGTTATGTCTTGCTAATCTTGGTTTCTTATTACATTCCCAATGAAGATGGCATTCTGGCTACTATCAGTTTCTGGGAGTTCTAACTGTAAATGAATTTACAGAAGAGATGATGGGAAGCCCGTGCTCTTCCAAATCTGAATGGTAAATAAATATACCCATTAGTAATAATTGAGTCAAGTGTTGTGTACAGTAATAGCTTCCGTAGGATGTGAGGATAACAAATCCATATCTATCTATTAAAATAATCAAATGCTTCTAATTCTGTTTTATGATTTCTCAGCACAGAGAGTAAAATTAATTTTATTTTACAATTTAAATTTTAGAGGAAGAAGTAGATGCTATAAAACATTTTATACTCTAATTATTTTTGTGAATTTCTTCTGTTGTTAAAATGTAATTAATGTCACATTTGATGTTATTTTAGGCAAATATGTAGACAGATGTTAAGGAAGCATTCTGGCAAATAACTTATAGCAAGCACATTGTTCTGAATATCAGCTCAATAAAAGTGAAGATCAGATCAGAAGTCTTTAGAAGCTGGTCGTACCTGACCTCCTAGAAGTCACTGATACATTATAGTCACTAATAAAGAAATCTTTTCTGGTAAGTTTTATAGAAATGTATTCCTTAGGTTTAGAGGCTCCTCGTCATGGAGGAAACCCACGACCTATTTTTAATGACAGGATAATTGTGCTCTACAGTCTAACTTTTCGCTTCAACTATGAAAAAAAGCCTCTAGCCTTTATGATTATGAAGATAATTTAGTAAATGTGAATTAGAAATGAACTGATAGATTGGTGCTGAAGAAAATACCAATGAGGGGTGCATATATGGCTGCACTCTGGGATTTTAACACTTGTAACATTTCTGAAGTGAACATTGTTAGCTCTTTCATAGCTGCTTGTTTTAGCAGAAATGGTGAAGACCGTGTTTTGTTGCCAGACTGAATAGTGTGAGTGGCGAGGCAAGCAAATTTTGTCAGTGATTTCTATAAGAGACAATGAAAAAAATGGAGAATCAGTCCATTTCTATACCCAATTAACCATTTTATTAGATTACCTAAAACTGATATATTTTCTGGGATAAATTTGTGTATTTTCATGCCAATTTCACTTTGTGCAAAATGCAAATTGCGCATTTGCATTTTCATAATATTTTAAGATACGCACTCCCCAGGACAGAGATCCACGTGCAGAATTAAGGTGGAATGGTTGATGTGTAATTAATGAAAAAATACGTTTATACTTCAGATTAAAGTATTCTGGCTGGCCCTATTCTCAGATTATGCATTTCTCCTGAGGAAGGAAGGATGTTAACATGGCTATCTTGATCCTGTGTAGTATAAAGGAACTTAAATACTCGTAACTATAATTTCATTGGACTATTTGAAATGATTTACATGTATTTATTCTGCATTAATGCAGAATATATATGTCATTTTTTTGGTTAACATCCCAGGAATGGAGTTCATTTTAGGGTGTATGTTAGAGCTGCTAGGTAATTACTATACTGGAAAGACTTCCAGAAAAGTAGCTATATATAAACAGCGTCTTCTCTTTACCTACACGTATTCCATCACATGGGTTACTTTGCTAGCAAAAGTTATTCCTTGTGCTGCAGCTTTTGCCACTGGCTTGGAAACCTGAAAGGTTTTGGAAGTCCAAATTTGTATTGGCTCAAGAAAATCTTAGTTGTGGGCAATTGTTATTACTAATGTGTAGGCCAAAAAGAGCACAACATGGGTTGATTTACCAGGACTGACGATCGGAAAAGCAAAATGCACAAATGCCAGAGCCTGCATGGATGCGCACACACAGATTTGCCCACACTGAAAATGTATCTGATTTACTCTCATCATTAAAAAAGATCACAATAACAGTCTTAAAAAATCATTAAAAAAGCATTTTCTGTATAAAACATGAAATAGAATTCAAATATAATTCACTAATTTATATAGAATTTATTTCGCGATGAGGTTTTTAAAGCTCTAGTGTTCTGAATTACAACTAGTCATTTTTAACTTAAAAAGCACAACAAGGAACAATGCGTGAACTATCAGAATTCAACTCTGGTTGTCAGAACATCTGAATTAGACTGCAAATGTTAGAAAATTTATAATCACTTTTGAGAATTGCTTTTGCTGTCATTAGCTCCACTGTTACCACATTCTATCATATCGCGCAGTTTTGTAGTGGTGAAAGAAGCTGTCATTTTGTGATAGCGAAATAAATATCGCATCATTAATTTGAGAGGTCTTAGTTTATAAAGGAAGGATGTTAACTGGGAGCAACAGGTTGGAGACTAAGAAATGTTAAGACCTCACATACACCTTTCAGTGTGACTGTTCCCCACCCAAAACAGTATATAGCCTTCACTGTCACGGTTACACCGTCAGTGCCAGCAAACAGCAACAACGGAGGGAAGTTTAGAGAAATGAGACAAATGGAAGGAAATGGAACCTGCCTTCTAACGATGCCTTCCAAGGCCCAGGGCTTGGGCTAAGTGTTTTTTTCCCCAGTTGAAATAAGAGTACAAACCTCGTAAGTAATGTATTTGTTGACAGCTATTGACAGTGTTTTGAAAGTGTGTGTGCCACTCCAACTACTGAAAAGTATTAGTATTAAGGACTGAGAAAATAAATGTATTTTTAACACAGTTGCATGTTCTTAATCTTCAGTGAAGAGCTCAAGGTACTTACAAAATACTGAAGCTAGGATTGTATAGGTGAGAATTTCCTAAATCTACAGTGTTTGCTGTAATGGCTTGGTCAAACACATCTGATGTGCTTGTGCATAGTGCACCATGGACAAGAGCACACAGATCCGTTCTGTGCCGCATTTTGGTGTATTATCTCCCGGTTTGCTAAGCTACAGCGGGAGGGCAAACAGATATTGATGCTTTTCAGGTACTTGACTTAATGTGTTTCTGAATTCCATGTTTTTATTCAGTGGGTGATTCGATCTCTTTCTGTGTTCTGCAGCTTTTCAAAAAACAGGGATTCACAGCTGCCAAAAAATGCAGTAGTCTGGCAATTCACAGGGCTAGCTCATGCCAGCAGCGGCATGTCCACGAGTGGTGATTGTGCCATTAAATGTAAAGGTGATTTTGCCAATTTAGCCCTCAGATGATCAGTACCAGCACAGCCCGATAGCCCTTCTCACTCCAACAGGAACGAGAGCCGCACTTGAACGGCTTGGGGGTCTCGTGTGGAGCTGCAGTTATAATAATCCCGTCGGCAAACACTGCAGATTCCATGTGTGTAAGGGTGCAGTTTGGATGCGCTCCAGAACTGAGTGCATTTCCTGGCTGCGGTTCTGCTCGGTGTGCACCAAGCTCCAGCAGAAGAGGCCGGTCTAGTCCAGGAAAGGGTTTACTTTGGAGATGTCCAGTTTTCATTCTAGTCAGGAAATTTATAATTATGTGACTTCTTCCATTTATCCCTTTACCTGAAATACTCATGTTCCCGGCTTAGTACTATGTTCAATGCCTTTCAATGATTCCTGATTTCCCCCACTCATGTGTTTTTCTTTCATTAAACTATTCAATTTTGCAAAAGAGCATTCTACCTAAGGCACAGAAAATGTTTGACTTTAACGGTAAAATCTGAAGTATCTAGGAGGATATTTAATGTTCTCCTCTTAATTTCAACTCTAATTCTGTTATCCTTGTTCAGTCATTTAGTGCTGCATTTCCTTTTCACTTGTTGATTATTTTTATAATCAGACTTATTATATGTAGCTGAATGACTCATATTGTGGATATAGGGCTGCTTTCTTGTAGAAATAAAAAGCACTTCAAATAGGACAGCATCCATCTCTGACTGTCTTATGATGTAACTAAAGAAATCTTTTTTTCCATTCTACGTGGAATTATTATTATGGTTCCATCATTTTTCTGTTTTGTTAATAATATGATGTATATTTTGTATACAATGAAATATTGTTAAGAAGGAAATAATAATAATAAAGGTCAATACCTCAAACTATATTTAATTTATACCTAACACCACACAATCAGCTGTTAAAACTGTAATCAATGATCACGCATGTTCTTGTTTCCTGGCTGCTTGCTTAGTCAGCCTTACATTAACCACACCTGGCAGTTCAAACTGATAAATCACATACAGCTGTGGTTAAAGGGTAGGTTTTTGTTTTGTTTGGTTTGTTTTTTCTGGGTCATGAAGAACATAAGAAACAAAGACTTCCTTTCAGAGAATATGTATACAAAAGCACATCTTATTAAAAAAAAGAAAAAAAAAAGAGAAAAAGAGCGGGGGAAAAAGTATTTATGAACATATAATAATTATATGTTATGTATTATTTCTAATTCTAATTAGAAAACTAACTTCTGGTTCTTCATAGCTTTCTTATTGATTAATATAGGATTTTTAGTGATGTTTCTTGGAGTTCGGCTTTGGTGCATAATATCTAAGTTGTTTTTTTTGTTTGTTTGTTTTTAGGCAAATTTAAAAAAGGAAAGAAAAGATCTTCCATGTGGAATGAAAGGGGCAATCTAGGAATCCAGAACTTTGTTTTAGAATATTTAAGTCTATTTGAAAAACTCTCTAGAGGTCAGAGAAGGGAGGATTGTTCTTCGTGAGGGCATAAATGAAGAGAAAGTTTAGACTTTTCTGTATTGTCATATTGGCATGCATACTTACTCAAATTTACTATACAAATATAATGCTGAATAACAAAATATTTAGCTTTTCTGGTATTGTAGCCAGAAGCTAGTATTTGTAATTCATGCTGAGAGTTGATTAAAGAATGGGGACCAGCTACAAAAAACAGACCTAAAATGTTATAGGCAGATTTTTTATCTAAGGAATGACAGACCTTGAGAACTGGAATATCAAAGTCTTATCTACTTGTCTTCCCTAGCTCTGTCTTGTTTTTATACTTTATCTTTTTTGTTATTAGCTTGGCTCTGCTCTTTCTTATCTTGTACACCCCATTTTCTATTGGTTACAGACTGTGGAAAATTTTCTGATTTCCTTCATTCATCAACTTTCCCTTCTTCTAGCAGGTTTTTTTTTTTTTTCTTTTTTTAATTGGTAAAGGAGTCTTTAGGAAATTGTAAAATCCTGATTGAAGAACCATGACATATTGTAGTATATTTTTTCTTTAACTAAACTCTTGCCTGGGTTGTAAATTCTGAAGAAAAAAACTCTGTCCTTGTCACTGTTACACTGTTGATCACTGATTTCGAAGAATCCGGATGTATCTTACTAAGCAGGCATGAGAATTTTGAGGTAAAAATACCTATATTGGGGGATTATAATAAGAAAATGGCAGCTGTTAGCAGAATGTTGTGATGATCATGATGATGCTTCATTAGCTACGGAACATCCATTGGCCAGATTCTTTTCTCTGTGTCAAGACCGGGTATTCCTTTTTTCTATGTTAATTTGCTTATGCACCAACATACCACAATTTATGTCTTATCAAAATGTTACTGTGAAACGTTGCTTAGAACCTGCCTTCTCTCATAAAAAGAATGACAAGAAACAGCTTGAGGAAGAGCATGCTTTTTTATTAGCATCCTGCTTTCCAGCTTTGAAAAAGATCTTGTATCTGGCAGATGTGGCAGCCAACGTCTGAATGAACAAATGCTCCAAATCCCTGATCCAAGTGGTTTACCTTCCTGAATCCTGATCTACGTTTCCTGATTTACCTTTCTGAATTCTCTTCACCTTTTGGCAAACAGTTTTCTAGTGATTTCAGATGCACTGAGGCTTCAGAAATGTGCAACTTATTATAAACCTAATTCTGTTTAGAAGAGATATCACTGTGAGATGGAGAAGAGTAGGCAGCAAAAGTGCAAAAAGTGTTTTCTCAGGCAAGTTGAGAGCCTGCGCACTGAGGCTTCAGAAATGTGCCGCTTATTATAAACCTAATTCCGTTTAGTAGGGACATAACTGAGATGGAGAACAGTAGGCAACAGAATCCCATTGCAAAGGTGTTTTCTCAGGCAAGTTGAGAGCCTGAGTGGTGGACACGAACAGGCTTCCTACAGGTCTGCAAATTCTGGTATCCAAAGAGGGTTTTCAGCTGTAGTTGAAACCACCAACCCTGACCTCTCTTGTTACCAGTGCTGACCAGGAAAACTGGGTTGGATACTCAGGATTTTTAAAAATGAGTAATGGTAATATTGTATGACACATTACAGATTTCATTTAATGTTTCATGAAGATTTGTTTTCCTGGTAGGGAATTTTGCACAGTTCAGTTTGAAATATGATTGTATGTGGTGCATTTTGTTCTGATGAAAATCAAAACCATGTAGGCTGGCATGCTGTACAAATGGCAGGCCAGCCCTCCCCTGTGGAATTGGTATGTTTTATGTGTGTGGTGAGGTTTTTTAATTATTTTTTTTGTTGTATATTTCCAGATAATTTGCTAACAATTCTCTAAAATTATTTTTAGCTTTAGATCCGGCTAAAGATCCATGTTTAAAGATGAAATGTAGTCGCCATAAGGTCTGTGTTGCACAGGATCAACAAACTGCTGCTTGCATTAGTCACCGAAGACTTACACACAGGTAAATACTTTAAAAGTAAATTCTATAGATTCTCTTATAGTTTTCATGACAGATTGTAAACTATAAATATAGTGTGATTAGTTAAGCTAATTAACAACATTTGGGCAAAGCAGAAGTGGATCTGAGAAGTAACTATGCATGCATAATTTGATTTGATTGTTCAATATTTGATTTTTTTACAGAATGGTAAACTAAAGGGTATGCATATCTAAGTAGCATAAGCTGCTGATATAACTTCCTACATTCAAGTACATACCAACTGTGCTATAATGATTGTGATAATGTCCTGCTGCTATACATTATGTGGACTTCAGCATTTCTTATATAAAGCTAGAACAAGCAAAACTGTTAAACAAATTATCTATTTTTCTGACTGTACTCACAACCCTACAGATTTTATATAGTGGTACTTTTCTGCCTGTGTGCGTTCCTATTTTCTTGGAGTTCTAGGCTGGTGAATTATAAGGAAGAAATTTGTGACAAAGTTATTCCGCAATCAGAATATAGGTTATATTTATTCTTATCTTCCTGGGGGGAAGGAGGAGAGTTGTTTCACAGTTGCAGATGCTTTACCTCTATACAGATCTGAGTGTGTCAAATATTAATGCACTTTTGTGAATTTAATTAGGGCCAGAAAGACAGTAGATAGGGCTAAAAAGGGCTAAAAAATACTCATAGGACTGTTGAGACATGAGATGCAGGACGAGGAGTCAAGTTGCATTTTTGACCTGATATTATTATTATTATTATTTGCATTTGCATTTCATCATAGAAGCAGAGCATAATAGAAAGGATAATGACCCAGTAGTCACTAGACTTGTAGAACATGCTTGAAATAAGTGTTAGAGTTATTTGCATAGTAGGGGCAGAAAAGAACCTGCTATTAGGAAAAGACAGATTTTCTTTTTTTTGTCCATTTAAGAGGATACTTTCAAGATTTTTAGAAAACTAACACAGTTTTATGAGTGATCTTAGACACATTCCTTCTGGTTTCTGGCTATGTTTAAACATACTTGGCTGTAGCTTTTCCATCAAGCAAAATAGTATTTGTTCCATAGTGAAAGGCAATGTCAGCTTTAAGCTTTCCTCAATTTGCAGCTGCAGTTAACTAACAAAACATATTTGAAGAGCAATGCTGTTTATGTCCAACAAGATCAGTGTAGAACAAGACATTTGGGGTTGAAAAAGTATTATATGTGTTGAAAGAATTATATTCAGACAAAGTTGATATGGACTAATTTCATCTGTATATGAACTGTCAGGGGAATAGGTAAGTGTCAATTGTGAAAAGAGAAAGCAATTGTTTGAACATGTTTAGATTTTCTGAGAAAGTATCACACACATCACTGGAAACAGTGGAAACGACTTCTCAAAGTTAAGTCTCCATGCAGCAGGTAAGTACTGAAAACTCTCTTAGACTAGATCAAGCTGCATGCAATTGTTCAATTACTAAACACATTGGCGTTTGTGTTCATATTTGTATTATTCTTCCCATAGTCTTTGACGTTCTGTCAGAAAGATATATTTTTTAAGAGGCCGAGCCTGCCTGGATGTAGTAAAGCCCATAATGAGAAGAGCCAGACGTCGCAGCAGCTTGGTGATTAGCCCCTGTAGCAAGCAGAGCAAATCTTGTCTGCTCAACTACATTAAACCATTCTTTACATACCTATCTTGAGCCAGAATGGGGATTAGATTCCTCTGTTCTTCAGGCTCAAGGAGAACTTAACTTATTTCTTCCTAAAGAGGTTTTCACCTTGCATTCTGTGGTGCTCCTGTAGTGTGGTAAGGTCAGAAAATGAGCAGCATGCTCACAAGCACTGTCTTGTACACGGCTCTCTCTACTTCTACGTGACTTCCATAGCTCAAGGCATTCGTTGCAGCAGGATATCCGAAAGAAATAGGCAAGGATACAAGAAAACAAGGTGTAAAATATATTATTTTTAATAAGATCGAATGTAAAAACAATTCTACACATAAATTTAGCAGGACAAATGTATGGATGAAAAATATTAAAAATAGTTAAACTTTTATATACAAAGTGATAGTGAATAGTCTGCTCCCTAAATTTCAGAAGTATGCCAGTTATCAAGTCGCAGTTCTGGCTTTGTAGCTTACAGCAATTTTTTTGCTGCAGACTTTCTTGCTGTTCACTCTTTTCATAAAATATTTCAAAGTGTGTGACATAAAGTTTGAGGATGGGCCTCAAAAATCTGCTTTCCTTAACTAGTACAACAGGCAGGTGACTTTTGCAGAATTGTATTGATCTGCCCAGACCCACAGGACTACACCAAGAATCATGAGATGCTGGGGCTAGGTTTGAAACCAAGTTAGCAGAAGTGGTTTGCTGTTTCTTCAGTTTCCGTGGCAGCAGAGATGATGGTTTCCCATCAGCGTTGAGTTGTGGCACACAGGGCTTATTCCCTTTACTGGGAGGCAGTAAAGATGGCAAGTGCTCTCCTAGCCAGCTTCTACAGTGCCACATTTTTTTACTGTCCTCTAAAAACTGAACAGTGCTTGAAAAAAGGATAGGAAAGAGTACTGTAGATCAGTGCTTGTGCGAGCAGCTTGCCATATCAGTGTATATGTCAGGGCATGGTTAGAGGTGCCTGATTGTGTGGATGGCAGAAAGTTAACCAGGTTTGCACCTCTGCTGGTTATAACTGTGTTGGAAGCTTTGGTGTGTGTGTGTGCTGTGCTTAGCTGTGTGCTGAGAAAAAAGGGGAAGTGCCTTTTTTAGAGGGAAACATGCAGTGTGTATATATTGATGTTATTCATCCAAATACTTCTACTGGGATTGCTTAGCTGCCTACACTGGAGTGAGTGATAAGCAGATCGTTGCAAATCTAGTATAGAATAGAATTTTTCATTGATTCTGTGAAACTCCAGAGATTTATAGTAACTTTTGTGAAAATGGTGTCTTACAATTCCTGTGTGCTTTCGCGTTTATTGGTTAAGTGATAGGCTTGATGGGGGAAAAAAGATAAAATATCCCGAACTGTAATAACGAAATGGCTCAGAATATACCTCTTTCACATTGTAGAATGCGGAAATGTTTGTTTGCAGATACTTGCAAGTGCAGGTAAATAATTTTTAACTTATTATATGCTTGGAACATATATTGAAGCATATAACAGGTAGTAACACATAACTTAATTTGCCCTTAAAATGGAGTTATGTGAACCAAAGACTATCTTACCAAGCCAGACAGTGTGCAGGTAAAGTTCTAGGCAAATAAATGAACTGTAGGTGAAGAGCAGGACTCCTGGAGATTTGTAAAAGGGTTTACAAATCCCCTTTAAAAGGGTGTGAGTTTGAGCACAGCAGAGTACTTGCATTTAAGCAGCACAACAAGCAGGTTTATAGTGCTTTAGTTTTAGGAGGATTGCTTTTACTGAAATTCATTTTGGTTACTGCTATTTAGTCAAGGCAAAGATGTTTAATATGTGAAAGAAAAAAAAAAATCTCTGTTTCTACTTCAAAAATTTTTCCCTGCTTTTATCTCAAGTCAGCTGCATCAGGCAAATTACAAATCAGGTCAGTTCTGTTGAGACCCAGTCATTAGATAGTCTGTTCTGATGTTTGATTGTTTATTGTGCAAGAAACTAGCCACATATTGAGTTGCTTAGGAACATTTAGAAATGTATTTTATCTATCGGCTGTGGAAATGTAGAAAATTGTAACACAGTTTTGGGCTAAAAATCACTATCCAAGTAAATCTGAGTGTCTTTTGTATGTTAGAACCTAGTGACTAACCTTGTACTGATTTATTCTAATGGAATCTGATAAAATATAAAGTTTCTTTTTCAATAATTAAAAAAAGTACAGAGTACAATTCACTGGTTACATCAAATAAATCAGTGTTTTGGATGGGCGAGTCATTTTTCTAGAGAAATGTAGGCCTTGGGGAAGTGCCAAACTCGCGATTCTGAATTGATACAACTGCGTTTAAAGCAAGGTCTGTTTAGTCAAGACCAACAGCAGCTGACTAGCCATGGGCAGCCAACATAATCAATAGGCATTTAACTAAGTTAGAACAAAATTGTAGCTGTTCTTCCTCATTAGAGCTCCACAAGGCAGGCCTCAGACAGCGTGCAGGCTGCGCTGGCTTCACGTGGGAAGCTCAGGAGCAGACACGCAGTCTAAAAGGCCTCATTAATGATACACAGGTCACTAGTGTATGGATTTGGAGAGCGAGGGGTGTTGCTGTCTGCGTAAAAGGTCGTCTTTATTTTTGAATGTAGCTTTAGGGACAAATCTGCCCTGTCCCAAGCCTGTGAGCTAATAGTTGTAAAAATGCCATATTACTTAATCCATATAATTTACAAAGGTAGGATATTCAGGTAGTCTAATAGATTTTGTGCACTTCACCTTATTGCGGTTTCCTCTAAGCTTTCAGGTTAAATAACATTTTGAAGTGTTGATTTGATTCAAATCATTGGTTGATTAGTTTATTATCTTGCTTTGGACTTCTGCTCTTTGATGATGTTTTTGAAGAATGCTGGAAAAAAGGAAGTTGAAAGTTTAATTCACTACTGCTTTTTCTGAGTTCGTTTACTAAAAGTTCTTCCTCCCTGACTGTGCTCACCTTAATGTTCACCGTAACATGAAGAAAATGTTCCATCTCAGCTATGAAATGATGAGTGCTGGGCCCTGAATCATGAGATTGGGTAACCTTTTCCTGTGATGGATGATGAGGTAAAAACCCAGAGTAAATTTCAAGTGCTACAGAACTGTAGCAGGATTATACCGAGAAGGTGAAACTGGAACCTTTGCAGTTTCCATTTTGAGGCACTGCGTGACTGAGGAGATAATGTCCCCAGGCACAGAGAGTCACTAAGTCCTAGTAAGTGCGAGGAACATTTGATAAGAAGAGAGAGTGCGTGTGCACAAATATAGATGTATTTTTTCTGCTTATATCGTGCACATGTATGATGTTTTCAGATCATACTTTGTGATCTAAGGTGCCTTGCTATGACAACCAACTGAAGTGCCAGATTTCCAAGCTATAAATACATTTCAACTTTCAGTGAGGTTTTTTGCTTTTGAAGGTGGAGGTTAATTCCCAGTCATATTTAATATTTTTAAAATTTTCTTTCTAACTGTCATTAGCAATAATGATATCAAAAACAATTTTCTTAAGATGTAGTTGCATAAGGGATGCCAAGACTGGCAGCAAGCTCCCTTTGTGGGGGCAGGGGGAAAAGAAACAGTTTAGAAATACGTGAAATATAAAGGTTAAAATTGGTAAATGAAAATTATTCTTTAGAGACTGGAGATTGGTGTTTTAAATGATGCCTACTGTATTTAAGCATAGAATAATGACAGTGATATTTGTGCAGCAGATATTCTCTCTGGATTCTGGCTTTCTGTGCTCCTTGAAACCATGAATGCATCGAGGGAGGCAGAGGTCATTTGCTTCTCTGAAGAAATAATATTGTTTATCATGAATGCTGATTCCTTTGTTAGCACTTATCTGCCATTATATGAATTATAAAAACAGAGAGTTTTAATTTAGACTTGCTAGAAGTAAGTTTTGGGTTTAAAAAATTGCAATTTGTAATTGCAAATATCTAGTTATCTTAAGTAATCTGAGCAGTTCAGAAGGAGAGTGGTTAACTATAATCTGCAGCAACCTCTCTCAGTTCAGTTAGACAGGAAAAAAAGAGAATGAGGAACACTGTAGCTTCTCTGTATCTTTAGGTGCTGCAGCTTTTTCTTCCCATTTCATGATGGGGGGAAAAAAATGAAGCAAAACAATGGATTTGCTTTGGGCAGATTGTGCAAAAGTTGCAACCGCCACCATTTAGGATGCCATCATTTCACATTATAACGCTACTGAAGAAGGCCAGCTGGTGCAGTTAAGTCCCTCATTGGAAATTTTAGTCTGATTCATTACTGTGATTTGTAGCTGTATACAGAAACACTTAATCATTCTTATGCTCCAAGCTCTATTGAATCTAGTGAAGGCTTTCTGTTTCTTTGCATAATTTGTGCTGCCAGTCTGCCAGCTTGGCCGTGTTTCAAGCTTGTTGTATTATCTGTGTTTGTTTGCACAGGAAGTGATGCTGCACGTAGGCTGAATTTACAGTAATTCTTTTGTAATAGGCTAATGAGCAGCACTCCTTCATTCACAATGCTAACATTATATAGCTTTGATTAGTCCAATTATCGTGTAACTATGCCATTGTGGTCGTCCTTGCGCTCTGCGAAGTACTAACGAAGAAATGGGCTTTGCCGTGGCTTAATTGAACTTGCTGAGAAAATAATCTGGACTTTTACATGCTTAAAATATCGGTTAATATTCTGCGAATATTCTGGAGTTTTCATATGCTGCACAATTTAATTTATTATATTGAAAATTTTAGCTAGCTGCTTTGCAAGCAATTTCATTACTTTTGGGAAGAATAAAGGTGACTAACTCTGTATCCTATGTAATATCAATTACAAAATGTCCGATGCAATATTTTTTTTTCAAATAGTGCATGATTAGGGTGGAGTGGGGTCCTGTCTTCCAGTGTCTTTGAAATACCCAGTTGTAGAATATGATTTTCATGTGCACTTGGATCCGATTGTAATTAGGTGTTCTTATTACTGGCTAGAATCAATTCTAATACATTTAATTTTCTGTAAGGCTTCCTAGGTTTGTCCTCGCAGGCGCATAATACATCTGTTGCTTCACATGTGTACTGGTAGTGAGCAGCATGTTGTGTGAAATTGGATGTGGGCAGCTATGCTCAGGGGACAGAAATCATTCTACAAATTTCCATTTGAGAAAATAACATTTTCTGGTTTCCAATTGTGAAAAAAGTGTTTGTTATCGTAAAGTAGAGTATGTGCTTGTATTGATGCTTTTATATTAAAATCTAATGCTGTTTTTGGAAATCAAACAATCAATGTCTTTTTTTTCAATTTGCTGTATATGTTTTCTCTTGTATCTGGTAGTATTACCACATTTCTCTCTCATTTAAAAACAAACACCAATAACTCTTTTTTGTGTGTGTGTGTATACAGATTGTCAAAATTGAGTTCTCCTTATAAAATAATGTAGTCTACTTCTAGGTCTATCTATATACACCTTCCACAGGTCATATGTCAGATCCTTTTTGCCTCAGACTCTTACAATCACATCAAGTCAAGGCTGTATCTGAAGTTCCTGAACCTGTGGGAGCCACTGCCTCATTTCAGGCAGTATCTGTATTTCTGTATTGTGAGTCTGGTGAAACTTCGGGTTTATTGCACACGTGCGCAGTGAATTCTCCATAGATTCCGTGGCCAGAAATCTCAGACAAATATTGAGTTTTCAAATTCTGTCTAGACAAAATTTCTGAGTGATGGAAACCAGTTTGTGACTGGAGAAGCCTGGACTGATGATAGTCCTAACTCCAGTGCGCTCTGATTCAGTTCTTTTGAGATAGACTTATTTCAAATACAGACGATCATTGATGTATTTAAAAATCTAAGCGCAGGTAAAATTCTGTATAGTATTTATATAAGCATTAAATAGTATTTATATAAGCATTAAATAAGAGTAGCATCCTGGGTTCTATATAATTGCAAAAGTGCACAGAATTCAGGATATATCATAGTTTGAGAGACTGACTTGTTACTTGAAGTTACAGGTACAATTGAAATAGCTCAGTATTTATACTTATAAGAGAAATACTTTACCAACTTGCAATTCCTAGCCTGTTACACTGAGAACATCCAAAGAATATACAGAAAACCAAACAATAAAAGTCTCAGTCCTCTCCTCTGTATGGACAGCTTTATCAACTAACTAAAGGGATAGAGAGAGGACCTAACTGCCAAACTACTTTGAAGTTCCTAAGAATCCAGATATCCAAGGTCATCTGCTTGTGCAGTAACTAAGACTTAATTTTTCAACTGTGCTTTAAGATAAATTAATTCTTCATGTTTTTAATGCATGTGAAATTGATGCTGGCATGATTTTTTCTATTCTGTCTTCTAATTATTATTTTTCCTTCATAAATTTTAGATGAACTTTAATGTAGTAATGAGTTAAAAATATATTGCAAAAATACTACTATTTGAAACTTTGTAATAATGTCTCAGAGAGAGAGGGAGATATTTTTTTTCTCTGCGTTTCGTATATAAAAAGTAAGTTTTTCTGTAGATAAGGAATTATTTTGTCAGGTGAAGGTCTTGCCTTCACCTTCTGACTTTGCCTTCACCTCTTGTACGTTTGCCTCCGTTGAGTGTTGTAGTGCTGAGGTTTGCGTTCACCTCTGTAAGTGAATCTGAAGCTTTGATGCCTGTATTCAGCACTCCTCAAGTTCATGTTTTAAGCTTGTGCTGTTGGGCTTCTGCATTTTTTTTTAAAGTAAAACCTGAACATCTCACCACTGTCCCCTGACAACTCATGAATGCAAGGAACAGATAGATAAGAAGAAAGAGGATCTAAGAAGAGAACTCTTAAGCTGGAGGGTTGAGCAATAGAAATATCACTTCAGGAAACAGATATCCTAAGGGAGTGAGGAGTTATTTTTGAATCTTTTAGGCGTGCAGCTGGCATCTATAAAAGGCCACGTACATGAACGTACGTCCTAGAAGATCTGAATTAAATCCTCTGACCATGGGGATTATAAAAGAAAGAAACTTTTAAGTTGCAAAGCAGGGTATAAGGGCTCACTGTCTCCCTTACTCATCCCTCTGGGGATCCATATGCTTTTTACCCTTCTTCCCTAGCATTTTCTTTCTTTTCTAGAAAAACAATAGCAGCAGCAGTTCTGGGATGACACTAGTCCTTTATCTCACAGGTTCGAATGTTCTCCTAAACATGGAATTCCCTTTTATATTCTAGAAGTATCCTGACATCATACAATTGTTTACTTCAAAGTAGAACTGCTAGAGATTTTTATATGCAACTTGATCTTTTTTGTCACCCTCTTTAATTCTACCTCTCCTGTGTTCAAATGATAAAACAAGATTAGGACAAGTAGTGTCTGTATAGTCTATGGAGAAACAAGCACACAGTGTTATGAAGAACTTGCAAAGATATGTAGATGCATTAGTTATAAAAGCAAACAAAACATTAGGCATTTGTCAAGAACGGTAAAGAGAATAGTCCCGTAAAAAAGCAGCTTATTTATTTATTTATTTTTTCTTCCCTATGTAATCATAGACATTTATCCCTCTAGTGACATTGCAGGTTTGAGAGAATGAAGCAGAATGTGGGGCTTTTCTGTTAAGGCAAAGTATTTGGAAGTGCCTTCATCTGTGAAGCCGTAAGATTGAATTGTTTGTAGCATGTTTTTGTTTCTTTAGGAGCTGACCCCTTGGCGTTTCACTTATATGTCTCTTAATGTTTTTATCTCTTTGAAAGTAATGCTTCTCCATTTTTAGGTATTACTTTGCTCTTTCACGGTATGTTTTCACCCATAGCATGGCTTAATGTCAGTCATGCAGTTGTGAGGCCTGATAGGAAATGTGTTTTGATTGCTTGAATGAAAGAGATGTATTGTGTTTTATTCTGTAGATACCATTTTAGTAACCCCCCGATAGAATATTAGGGGAGGAAAAAGGAAAAGAGAAGGATGCATTTGTGCATTGATGGAATAAAATTCAAATGGAAATGTTACCAGCTTGCTTAATGGCTGAAGAACAAGTTGCATCTAGCTTGTGGCTACAAGATCTAGCTTTTGGCTACAAGTAGTTTTGTGGAATTGATTTTTTTTTTTTAAATCATAATGCTGACCAGCATAGCAGGGAACTGCTATCATGTTAGATGAAACCATGTGAGGCAATATTACAGGAGTTAGGAAAGCTTCTGACAGTGTTATTAACAGTTTGTTTGTCTTTCATTTCCTAACACAAATTTGGTCATGAATTTCTGTATTTTCATTCTTATAATTACCTATTTTATTTATACATGTGAATTAGCAACCAAGAAAGCCCTATACTTTTAATCTATTTAATTTTCTAGCTTCAAGCAATGGAATAGATAATATTTTATGTTTTTAAAATAGTCTCATTTGTAGATGCTGATGAAAATAGCAGGGTTTCATTTTTCAATGTGTTCTTTTTAATACAGTAATTTTTTTATCTATCTCTATACATTTAATATATCTATGGCAAACAGGGGCTAATAAGCGAAATCAAATTAAAATGCGTTTCAATTAAAATTCTTTCAAGCTATAATATTCCACACTTACACTATACAAAAAGTGATAAATTATTTCCTAACTGTGCAGGGACCTTTTCTTTTTCCCCTTCATTATGAGTCTCAAAGTCAAGAATCATTGGATTTCATCAGTGAAAGGAAAACAAATATTAGAAAGTAAGCTACTTTTTGGAGAACCTCACTACTGTTGCAATGTATGATTAAATTTTGAAGAATAAGGACAAGCACAAACAATATGTAGCCAAAGCTTGAGGCTTTACAAGTGTTGCTGTTTCTAGTAAGTTGACCCAGCACGGTGATTATTGGGTTAGGTTTTATGTACTTCTAGGCTTCTTTTTTTCTACTGAGGAATTTTGTCAAGACAAGTTTTGATATTTCTTCAGGATTTCTGCATATTTGGTACTATGTTTGACCATAAATTATAGGCACAGATCATTTGCATGGTGCATGGATGATGTAAATGTGCTTTGATGCTTTGGGCTTACCCTGCATATTCACAAACCTGTGTGGAGCCAGACTATGAGATGAACCAACGTATCTGTGATCTGTATATCTGTGAAGCAGGAGGAAGGGTCCTGCTTAAGAGAAACCTGCCCCATCTTCTGGAACAGACAATCTATTCCTGCCCTTTTCTTCCCCCCTGCCTCCACTGCTCCACAGCAAAACAAACAAACGGACAAAAAACCCCTATATTTTTCTTGACTTTTGTTTTTACTCTGAGATAACCAGTAGAACAATTCAACAAGATCCAGCAGATGATCCTTCGTGAATGGTTTTGGCCATCCATTTTTGGTCTAGTTCTATCTTCATGCTATATGCTTGTTCTGAGCAGACCTCTGTGTCAGCTTTAGCTTCCCCTTTCTGATGTTACAAGATACTGTCCATAAATTCAGAAAAGACAATACCAACAGAAAATACCAAGTTGAAAGTCATTCTCCCTTTTTTTAATTTATTTTATTATTATCATTATTCCTTATTTCTTGTCATCCTGTTCCCTTGGAGGTGTGAAAAAAGAACGAATATGTGACTTTTCCATCTATCTAGAGAGTACTTGGAAGATTAGAGGTAGGTTGACAGTTAGCGCGATGATCTAAGTGAATTTCATTTTTCATAGAAATGTTGTAGTGGTTAACCCGTGCCAGAATTTCAAGAGGAATTTTGTCATGCGCTGATCTACTGGCACGGATCATCCTTTGAAACCTCCTGAGCTGTAAAGCAGTGCTGGTAGCAGCTTGCAAGTGCTCCTTATTAGCAGCATCATCTAAAAACATCGTAGCCTTTGTCACTAGTCAGTTAACATAATCACACTATCTAAACCAGTCCAAGCTAATACGATTTCATTTTTAATTTAAATACTATATGGAGAATACTTGTAATCCTGAACAGCACAGCATAAAGCAATTCTTTGTCCAAGTGTGTGCTGTGTCTTAGAATCTATAATTACAGGCATGAGATTGTGCTGCTTTTGAAATGATTTTAGGAACAAAATATCTTTTGGCTGTAGAATAAAGGACAAGCAGTGCTAGCTCTGGAATTATCTAGACAGCTGGCCCATTTCAAGCCTTATTGCTCCCCAGCACCAGGCAGAAGATAGTATATAAAAAGACTTGATTCTGTTCATTATGTGGTTTTATTTTTCAGTAAAATGATTTTTCATTCACACTAGTATGAGCAGAGTTCAATTCAAGGGTGTTTAATTAAAACAGGTGCCTGTGAGGGGGGTAGAAAGATATTACACAGTTCCCATAATATAACAAGTAAATGTAAAAACCATTAGTAATGTTTAAGCAAAGCAGGTTTGCTGCTTCTGTAGGTGGGGAAGACAATTAATTAAAACTGGCAGGTGAAAGAGGCTGAGCTGTCAGATGGTGGGAGCAGAATCAGCCAGGCAGAGCAACACAGTGATGAATAAAGGAATTAAGTACTGTAGATTTTGGTATAGTTCTGGGTTACGTATAGATTTTAAGCTATTTGTGGACAAATACTGAACTTGAAATTCCGTGCTGCATGTCATGTTGGAAAACAATTTCAGGTAAATTTCACATAATGAGTTATTCTTTATGTTTCTCCCCATGTTTCCAGTAGCTGGTATTAGAAAAGACATGACGACTGTGGAAAAATATCATGAATAATCATTAAGGGGGGGGTAAAAAGAGAGAGACTCAATCATAGTGAATGTGATCAAAACTCGCTTTAAATTCAGAGCTAAAAGACTCAAATGGAACATGCAAATTTTGGGATACTTCCAAAGTATGTATATCCGTGTGTGCATGTGTATATGTATATTTCAATACATATTATCATTTTTATATGTATATTTGTGTGTGTATATACATACCAAAAATTGCAAGAATTAGAAAGTGATCAGAGAGTGACTGAAAGTTAGCACACTTGAAAGTCCTGAAAACTATTTCAATAAGTGTGTACAATTGCATTTTTATCTCAAATAATAACGCCAAATAATGGCATTATTTCAGGATTTGTTAGTACTAGTGAAAATATGTAATAATAATTTTTAGAGATGTTGTTTATTTTTTATGTTATTTTTTAATGTTATATTTTTAGCTCTCTAGTCCTCCATGCGTTATGATTCCTATACAGCATGGAAGCAGTGCTAATAGTATGGAGCAGAAGGCAGACTGCATCCTGAAGGGATTTGGAGTGTAAGACCACAAGGTGCTTTGGGCAACCTTGCATCCTCTATGGAAAATACGTCTATTTGGCCACACAGATATGGCCAAAAGTGATATTGAGTTAGCTGTAGGGCAGACCTAGAGGAACGCGTGCCCTAATGGAGCAGGTACCACAGTACTGTCCGATCTGAGTGTCCCCAATTCGGGAAGGCATTTGGGGTACTTCTCCGAGTCATTTGGGGTTAAAAGGTAGTTTTGATGTAATTCTCAAGAAGAGCTGAAGGTTTCACCTTGCTGAAAGACAGCAGAAGGACCAAATGGTTTTGCTTAACCATGGAAAATGAGGGGGGGAAAAGGCATGTGGTTACTCTTTGATTATTTATCTGGAAACAGAAATTGTGTAGCAGGTGTCCAAAATAGCAAATATATATTTAAAAAATCTACAGAGGCAGTAATTTTCTGTAGTAGTGTTGCATTATTTTTTTCTGTTCTTGCTTTGTACAGGGTATTTTGCCAGATTTATCAACAAGTTTTGGTATGTTATGTGATCCATGTATACATTAGTCATAAATACTGAAATAAATATTGCCGGTAATTCAGCATGCATTCAGTTTAAGCTTTCTTCTAGAAAAGTGTACATGCTTGCAGAGCAAACACCATATGTGCAGCAAGTATTGATAAGAGCAGTATCAGAATAAATATGTAATAGTAGCCTCTTATGTAAGTTTTGCTAAGCAATTTGTATATGATTCATTTTCGATTTTTCCAATACAACTAAATGTAACTGCAAAAGACCCCCTAACCTTGCTGAAAAGCTTTGCGAATAGAAAAAAGTGTAGTATAATTGTCATAATAATATTAAGTGTAGTATTTGTGACCATAATTGAATTCCTCTAGAAAGAACTGTAAAATGGAAATCTAAATTGTAGAAATACTTATAAGGACCTCATTCTTCTTTAGCACCAAAGGTGTTGTTTTATTTAGATAGGATTTGGCTGGGTTACACCTGATTTACACTGTTGGTGATGATATCTCCAGTCCAAATATGTTTGAAAAATGTCCAAGCGTATTTTGAATTTTACATGAAATTCATGATTATGAAGTGTGCAGTATAGTAACATAGTCAACCAAATGGTTTGGATGGGTTCAGCAAGCTTGTTGCAATGAGGTACTTCAGTGCTATATTTATTTATATCTAAAACTGTTAGTGTTTCACATTGAGAGCTAGATTTTTGCTACTGAGTGCAGGTTATTTTTCAGCAGTTTCAGTACTGCTGATGTTCTTTTCATAGCAATGTTGTCTAGTCAAAATCACTTCAAAAGTGGGCATGAATAGTGTGCATGAATACAAATTGGACTGTAGGTTTCTGTTGTTGCATAAAGTCTTCCTTAAAAAGTGTAAAATATTCTAGAAAATAAGTTAAATCCCTTTCTCACATCCAGAAATGAGTTTGAAAATAAGAATTGTTAAATCCTTTTAGCAAAAAGTGCATTTACCAAAATGATTTGAATCTGAAGGTGAGACAAAGCATGCTTGGTGTTGTAAAAATTGCTGTCAACTTCTGCAACATCTGTAATGGCATTTTTAAATATGAAACAATTTTCAAACATGAGAGGTGGGTGAATTAATGAATATAAGTTATGAGGGAAGACAGGCTCGTATAAATTCCATGCGGATGGAAAATACACGTTCCTACAGGCCAACAGCCTCAGTTGGAAGAAGCATCACAGAACTTGGACAATATTAGTACATATATTTCAGATTTCAAACAATCGGGGATTATCGGTGTTATTTAAAATAGCAAAAGGCAATCTATTAAAGCTGATGACATTGTGGTCTCATTGCTCTGCCTAGGAATCCCAGCATTGCAGGAGGTATGACTAATCCTTCTGACACTTAATATCACTATTCCTGAACTATAGTTGTTCATTTTAAGTAATAATAATAAAAATAAAATAAAAAATGGCTTGTTCCACACACATCTGCCCCCCGACCTCTACCCGTTTCCCTCCCCGCTCACACTTGAGGCTTTCTGGGTCATAGCAGAACACATGTGGCTCCTTTCAGTGCTGATGTGTGAAGCTGGATTTAATGAAGTTGGTGGTATTTTTTTTTTTAAAACAGGTTAGGCTGCCTTTATAAAAAGCCAAGAATGGCAAATACATTTGTCTGAGAAAATCCTAAGAGAAGGTTAGCACATTCTTTCTGCAGGAGGTTAATACAATTCTATGTTTACCCATTTATTTTCACACTGACTACTCCATCAGACTAAGGCATAGCAGTCATCACTTTGCTAATTGTTAGGAGATTTTTAGGTTCTGGTTTAACAAGGTATAAGGGTGCTGAATGTTGACATTCAGGCAGAATGTTGACACATTCCTGGTTATTATATCCAGTTCTTAAATCGTTTTCATTGACTGAGGAGAACTGGTTTCTATCTTAATTTGAGCTTTTATAACATCTGTATAGAAAAACAATTTGCAGGGTCTCTTTGTTTGCTTTTGGAGCACAAATTGATTTTTTTGTTAGCTTTTTCCTATAGTGCCACTAGGTAGTGAATATTTGTACATTCAAAGAGGTAAATTCCGCAGGGCCGACACAAGACTATTTAACATTATGGCTTTGCAAAAAAAAAAATTAAAAGGTAGTTTTGATTGATAGCTCTTTTTTTTGGCATGATAAAATGAAAGGCAGCTTTGAGAAAGGGTGACGACTCAAGGAGAAATGACTGAAAAATTGCATTCTGACAAGTTCAGCCACTTAGATTAATACAGCAAACACTTATGCAAGATATTTGCCTATCTTGTCAGGTGTTCACAAGGAGAAGTAGAAGTTCATAAGTTCAAGCAAATACTATCTACAGATAACTGTTTAAAGTAATACATTATTACTTTACCACACGCACCTACCGGAATCTTAATTTTTTCTTTTAAGAATACCTATACATTATGGGCACTAAGAACATGTATAAACTATTTAAGATCTCAATTCTGAAATCAATTAAATCTGGGAGCATCACATGTAGTGTGCAGACGTATTCAAACTTGGTCAGCTTTAAGTTGATTTGTGCAGTGCTTGTGAAGTATTCAACCGTTGGCTATCAGTGAGACTTATTATGGAATTTATTAAGATTTTACATATTAAAAGACTAGTACTGGAAATATTTTTTAAAGTAGCAATTGAGTAACTGACTAAATTAAAATATGCCCTGATTTTCTCACTGACTGTTCAAGGGAATAGAAATGCATATGTCCGCGAGGCAATTATCCAAGAAGAGGCAGGAAATCATTTTTTAGGTCAGTGCTTTTAAGAAAAGTTAAATTCTCTCAACAACATGAATTAGGGAAATATCAGATTGTTGATAATTTTTAAAAGTTATGAAGCCAATATTGCCAAGATAGTATCTTCACCTTCTATAGTATGTGAGAATAAAATATAGAAAAGGAAGCATATTTATGATTTAAAGGATCATACACTTTCAAAAGATTTGAAGAATTTCTTCGAGTAAGTTGAGATAGTTTCTGGAAAACTTCTATTATTTGTGTCATTTTACAGATGTATTTTGTCAGAAATTATAATCTGCTATGATATCTTATTTTGTAACGCAGCAGATCTTAATTGTAGTCGCTGAACTGGGAGCCCTCAACCTGGATTATTGAGCAGATTATCGTTTTGTTCTGTGCAAAATTAACAATTCAGGGTAGCAAGTTACTTTCAAGGGAGTGCCTTCTGCCTTGTTCTGGAAGGACACTTGCAAAAGAAAAAGAGTTTGTGTCAAACTGTGCAGGGGTCACAGGATCTGTCAAGAGCAGAGCATGGATTCGTTAGCAGCCTGTGTTCCTGCAGCTGGATTTCCCTTTTCAATGGCCCTGCCGGCTGCGCCTCCCCTGGGAACCTGCTCAAGAGGGAACTTTCACCATAAAGGAGGAAATCATAGAATCATAGAATCGTTAAGGTTGGCAGGGACCTCTAGAGATCATCTAGTCCAACCCCCTGCACACGCAGGGTCACCTAGAGCACGTGGCACAGGACTGCGTCCAAGCGGGTTTGAAGATCTCCAGAGAAGGAGACTCCACAACCTCTCTGGATAGCGACCTTGTCTGTATAGAATAGATGGGAAAGGTTATGGAAAAATGTGTGTGCTTGGCCTTACTCGCTGGGTTTCTGTCTTCATCGCTTCTCTTCCTTGCTTTAGAGACTCGTTCATCTCTCCAGTTTCAGTGAAGCCTGGAGAATAAGTGAGGGACTAGAGGCCACGGGAGCCACGGGCACACAGGAGTTAATGGCATTTTCTGTCTTGCGAGGAGGGCACTTTGGTCCTTAGAAGTAGCAGGGTGATGCTGTAGTTCTGCAGGACAAGTCACAAGTCATCGTGAAGTCATTTACTCCGCAAAAATAATAAAAGAATAAGGGGTAATTTTACTGCGTTTGTGTATTTCCGTGGATTTCCCCTTTCCGTAACTAACATGATAGACTGATGGGTCTGGGGTACAAGGAAAATGATAAAAGAGCTTAAGGATAATGACGTATGCAAAGCAGAAAAACTGTGAAGAACTCTATAATTTGAGCACTGTTTACAGAAGCACTCTTTCTGGAGCTGTATTAATTTGTGTAAGTCTGTTTCTAAACACATCCAGACAAAATTATTTATGTAAGAAAAAGCATTTAGTTTCAAAATGTTATTGTATTCTGGCAATCTCTCTCTGTTTTAGAAAGACTGTGTAGGCGTACAATCTACTTGCATAGGTTCTAGTGGTTCTTCTTAATCTATTTTATATAATCTTATCTAGGAAACATTTTAAAGACTACTTTTGTGTGTGTGTGACATTCAAATTAAAAAATATATATATTTTAATGAAATCTTAGCATTACTTTTAGCTATTACTTACAGATAATTAAATATAATTGAAAGTATTTAGTTGTCTGTAATTACATTTTTGCTGGTCTCTATGTAAAGAAGACATTTCCTAAAACCATTTTTTTAAATAATCCATTTTGATCTATAATTGTTAAATTATGTACAAAAATAAAATGACTACTTATTGGCATAACCGTATGAAGCATCATTTAGAGAGTCTTTAGGAAGCAAAATATTTTTAATTACTTCATATTAGGATGTTTTTATAGCATTTTACAGAGTTGCATAGAGCTGGTAACACATAAAAGTTAAAGCATCTAAGCCAATTTCATGAGGGATCTCCCTCTCTACTGCTCCCTCTCCTTCGTGATTTATCATCCACCCTTTTCTTTGCCTGGGTCAAGCCAGCTCAGCACTAAGTAGAGCCTCCATTAGCTCCCAGTCATTTCACTGAAAGCCTTGTCTTTTTGCTTTACTTTTTTTTGGTCATAGTTCTGAGGCAATCTAAGAATATAATGTCTTACTGTATATTAAATCCTACCTAGATCACATGGAAGAAAACTGTGTCAGAGTTCCTTATAACTGGGAAACCACCAGACATTTGCATTGCGAACAGTCTGTTCACGTCATCCTAGTGAATGGCAAGAGCAAGTTCACGGGGTGCGTGAGCCTGCAGCCTCCTCAGGTTGCAACGAGGCTTTTACAGCGCTCACACTCAGCAGACCTGACACTGGATTAATTGTAGTGACAACCTCGCCTGAATTGCTACTGCAGGGCCAAAACTGCAGTTCGAGCTTTATATTATGCAACAGCTGAGGACAGAAGCCATTATTTATAGATCTGAGATATTTTTTGAAGCAGGGAATCATGTGATTTGTATGTTTTTAAAGCTTTCTGCTTTGGCTTTGTGAAACTGTGCAGTGGTCTGATTTATTAATCATTATAGTTATATGCTGTTGGTGCTAAATGTGTTATTGCCAGACTTTGCAAATACTAGTAGCTAATTAGCCAACTATTTCTGCAGATATGAAAAAACAACAAGGAAATTAACAGCAATGTAAACAAATATAGGGCAAATACATAATATTATTCACTACGGCGGCTATACAGTAAGCATGTGTTTCCAGGGCTGTGATCTGGTCTGTTGCAATGCTTGATGCTTAAGGGCCCAAGGATCTTAACTTACATGTTCTATCCAACATTTCGGGCAATATTTTCAAGAAATAAAATAACGTGTTCAGTATGATACAGTGTAATACAAGTGTTGTAGCACACAGCATACCTGTACTTGTCTGGAACGGTTCTGTCTCTTTGATTAATCCATGCAGTGATCAAAGCCTCTCTTCCTGCTCTCAGGACTTCAACAGGTGGTGCACAATAGAAACTGTTTATTCCGTGTTGGCATAAGTAACAAACAAATTTGTTTTAAGTCAATTTAAAGTCTATTGCTGACTAGTAGTTTGTGTCCTTAGAAGTCTGGTTTGGATTCACTTGGAGAAAAGTATTTCTATCTTAAATTAGATTCTCTGATAAATAAGCATGCTTTGATTTATGTAATTTCTCATGCATGTATTATTTTTCTTTCCTGTGCCCTTGCTTCTGCTCAGTCTTCAGTGATATCCTGATGAGAGTAGTTGGGAGTCACAGTTTTCTACTATTAACATTTTAAATAGCCATACCTTTCCCATTTTCACTTATTTTGATCTTTCTTTAGATCCATGGGATCCTTAGTGTATAAAAAAGTTCTTAACATGACTTGTTTTTCATCATATCTCCCATATTTCTGCAACCTGCTTGTGATTCTGTAGCTTATAGTGCTACAGCGGATGTCGTTAACCCCTCAGGCATCTTTTGTGAAGAGCACATGTATCTTTTATATCCAGCGTTTCAGCAGAATTGGTTTAGAAGTGATTGTTAAAGAGAAAGGCCCGGACCTCACAATCAATTATTTTTGTTCTCTCCTTACAACTATGTTTTTTATTGCCAAGGAACACAAAACAACAAGGGAAGAAAAAAAAAAAAAGGACTCAATAATAAGACTTATTCCTTTCTATGCTTTATATTTAACCATGGAAACTATTCATAAGCCTTTCTATAACTTTTTTCCCCCTTTTTTTTCCCCTGTGAAATAATTTTGATTATGGATATGTTCTCTCCAAATATTTTAAAATCATCCATCCATAATGGAAGATTTCAGGGTGCCAAGAACTATGGATCAAATTCAGCCAAGATTTTTGATCATGCAGCCCAAAGGCCTATTCTCATCTACCTGATAGAATGGCAGATAACGTCTTCCTGGATATGTTGGAGCATAATCTTATGCTTTTTTGTTTGTTTGCTTCTGTTGTTGTTGCTATTTTTAGAATGTTTTTTCGTCCTCAAAAATCTCATGTTTAGAAAAAACAAAAAAAGATGAAACCTAAAATCTCAGGAAACAAGCAAAAAGAGCACATATCTGCGTTAGTGTGTCAGTTCAGGTCAGGAGTGGGCCTTCTAAGCAGGTCTTCAATGATCCCATTTCCCCTTGCTCTGGTTGGAGCAGTGGAGTGAGCGTCGGGCTGTGCGGCGGAAAGATGCGTTCCAGGAGACCAGCTAATGCCTACTTGCTGCATGCTGCATTGGAGCTGGTTCAGAGCTTAAAGAAAGAAAAAAAAGGAACAAAACCCAGCTCCTCACCTGCCTCTTTTCCCTCCTGTTCTGAAGTATGGGCTTTTGATTCAACTTTTGATTCAGAGAACCGAGTTTTTCATTCTGTCTCTGACCCTGTGGTACTTAATCACTAATGCCACCAGCTATGTTCACTGTCAGAATTCTGTGATATTCTCTGATCCAGTGTCTATGTCTAATAGTGATAAATTGGTTCCAAATGCCATTATAATTTTTATTTATTTATCAAGCTGCTGTTGCTATAGAAACATCTATCCGTGCTATGTGAAACCTAATGCAACAGAATAAAATCTTAGCCCAATGAAAGTCGTTAGACGTTTTCTCATGAATTCAATAGTGTCAGGATTTTTCCAACAATCTTTAAATCCCAAACACCATATACTTGATGTAAAATATGAATCCAAACTTTACTGGATAAGAATTCACTGACCATAGTACTGTAGAAATCGTAGGTTTGGAGAAATTTGCAGAAATTAGAGGTTTATAATTGATGATGTCAGCTTTGAAGAATGTAAGAAATGAGCTCATCCCCAAACATATAGCTTGTTTGCTGCCTCATACTGTATCTACTAAACAGTGTTCAGGGATAACGTGATTTTTTAGTGTGGCCTCTAGATGGCACATTGATTTGGTGTGCTGTAAAGTCATAGGATGCCAAGTAGATGTCTGTATAAAAGGTACTCTCTAGAGAAATTAGATCGTTTGCTATAAAAAGTATAATTGGATAAAAATCTGACACTTCCTATAGGGAATAAAGTTAATATTTTGTGGGCGACCACTTTTTTTTTTTTTGATCCAAAATGTTTGATGTATTTTTATTTCCATTCTCTGAAGTGCAAAAGTAGCCTTGGGAGCAATTTAGAATGAACCTTTACAGAATGGTATCATCCTGCTTAAATTGTCTAGTTTGTCATGTTTAAGTTGCCCACTCTTTGTAAACAGGTTTATTAGGATCCCAAGTTGGCTCTGCTTCCTGCTCTGCGGAGCCATCAAGAATCTGCAGCAGAGTTTTCTGGCCATTAAGGTTGCTATTGCAATGGTCTATAGATTGAATGTAGATGAATTATTACATTCAGCAAATGAGAAGCTCAATAACCTGAGGAAGAGACTTTCAGAAAAATGTTCTCTTTGTAGCTAAAATGTTTATCGTGTGCGTATTTTACTGCTTCACCTGAGAAATAAGGTTTAATGAATATAACGATGGTAACTGTTTGGCATCAGTTCTGCTACTGGGATATTGCTCCTTTGGAGGGAGTCAAAAGCACTTAGAGACATGTAATAAAGAGTCAATATTAAAAGAACTGAATGCACAAATATATTAGAGATCAATTTGTACATGATTTACCTGTCTTCTGAGGTAGTGCTGGTCGATACAATGTAAAAGAATTTGTTATCTCTCTCACTAGATACCCAAATGCTACAAAGTCAAATAAAAATCCCTGTGTTAGGGACACTGAGGGCTCTTCATGCACAGATTTCTGATCTGTGTCTTTCCTTCCACTGTGTTCTCTGCTTAGGGACATACAGGTGGAATCTTCCCTCTGTAGGCCACTTTGTTCAGGTAATTTTTACTATGCACAAGGACGCTGCAAGCAGGGTAAATATAATCTGAAAGTACAAGACATTTGTTCTTTAATAAATAAAAGATTTAACTAGGGCTAATAAGCTGCTAGACTTAGGATGCTGACTGATGAGATGCTGGCCAAGCAGTTCAGTCACGTAGAAAAGTGAGCCACAATTCCATTGCTCCCTGAAATGGTCTGATCCTCAGTGTTGCTCAATCTTTTGACTCTCATTTTGACACTGTGGGTTTTTCTTTTTCCCCTAGCTTTTTTAGCCTTTTTCCCCATCACTTGAACTGCTAGCAGTCCCTTTTTCAATGATATTATTTTTGTCTCCAGTTCTACCTTTCTTATCTTGCACAGTTCCACCCTGAAACCATGCTCTTTCTTGTAACTTAGCAGGTTCCTCAGAAGTTTAAGCTAACGTTACTCAGCTACGCTCTATCAAAAGTGGTCTTGGAAGACAGACATTTAAGCCGCTTTAATGAGTTTTAGACTGTTTGCTCAGAAAGAACTTTTTGAATTATGTGAATTTGGGACTGTTCTTCTCTAGTCTTGTTATCTAAACTGCAGTTGTGGATAGAGTATGTTTTGGTTCCCTACAGACCTGGATGTCCACATTTCTTCCTTGGAGCAAGTAAGTTTGTTTATGCCCAGCTGGGTGAACCTGAAGTTCAGGTGGCTTCTGTGGCTCTGGGCTTCAGGATGGGATGTATGGAATAGGAAGGAATAAAGACAAAAATTGTATGTGTTCACAGGAGTTATCAATAAAAGTAGTTAAATCGTAGGCTTTTTTAATAAAACAAAGATAGAAAAGAAGAACCTGGGACTGGAGCCTTTTTGCCTGGCCATTTGTTAAGGAGTTTGGGATGTTTGTTGTGTAATGAAGTGTTCAATATGGTAAATAGTCATATATTTAATGGTCTTGTAATACAGATTTTTGTGCTTATGTGCCTCATATTTTTTGACATAAAACATTGCTTGACAAATATGTAATCTAATAGCATTGCTACAGATTCTTCTTAATGATCAAATTATGTGTCTCTAGAAAAGATTTAGTATAATGATTTTTGTATGTGATAGAAGATAAAGTTAATGACATGCATATATATTTTACAAGTTTATATTATTTCCTGAGCAAAGTATCCTTTAGATACTTTGTATATCAGGTATATGTGACCATTCCTGGTAAAATGTATAGAAAATGCCAATGCCATCTCTAATATTACAACCGACTTTCTAATCCTTTAACAAGTCAATTTCTGACACTGTCTGTAGGCAGTAGTTGAACATTATTCTCTTCTTTCTGTCTTTGAACTTTAATTAAAAACAAAAATCAATCAGGAACGTTTTTAGGAATAGCCGCACCTGGGAGATGGAGGACTCGAGAGTCCTTAGCTCAAAAGAGCGACTGCCGCTTATAATTCGGAAAGAACTTTGGGAACATTTTCTACAGGGGACAGCTTTTTTCCTCCAGATTATAGCAGAGCTCTCTCACCTTGGACTATCTTTTTTTTTTCTTTCTGTCTTATTTATTTATTTATTTATTAATGCCACATGACCTTCAGGCCATATAACACACTCTCTGAAAGTTGGGGGCTTCCATAAAGCATTTTTATCTGCTGGTATGTTTTATATATGTGTATATATATATATATATTTGGATAGCTTAGTCTCAAATTCAGGTTTTCTTTCCCTTTACTTTCCCATTGTCCCTCATCCTATCCTAATTCTTGTCTTTTTTTTTTCCTTACCCCTTCATTTAGGTTTTTTAGGATCATTTTGTATTTTCTTGATTTTTTTTGTAGATGCACGTCCCTTAAAGCTGCAAAAGAACGACAGCTTTTCATAATGTTGCTCCTACATCATAAGTTACATTTTAACAGAATGTCAGAAGTGTTTAGACTTCTTAATGGTTAGACAACTGTTGCAAGAGGAGCAATTTGGGAGCTCATAAGAGACACCTATACTTCATGCTAAATCTTTTTCAAAAAATCATAAGGCATTGATATGGCTTCTCCTATGGCCTTATGCCTAATAGGAACTGTGTATGTTTATATGTTTAAAATCAGAAAATTTCATTTCCTTCTCCTTCCTTTCCACTCCTCCTCTTCCCCCTCAAAAACCCTAACAAATAAAGCCCACGAAGTTAGTATTTGTATTGAATTTTCTATGGGCTACATTAGGTTTTCTCAAAGGATGTGCAGGTGTGATCACTGTGTACAGAGAAAGGCAAGTTTATGTATGCAAACAGGTCTGTATTCTAAAGTAATTGGGCAGATTGGCTAATTACGTTTCTAGGCATCTGGTTGCATATGCAGTCTACAAGCATATGCACAATTTGGTATCTGCAAATTAATGCAATCACAAGGGTTGCTGGTAAATTAAATCCGTGGATTTAATTTTACTCATCAGGTGACAACAGTGTCAGATAAGGGGGGAGCTTGCCTATTCTGCACTAGTTTCTTTTTTACTCCAAAGAGATCCTAACTCACTTCTCAGGAAATTTAGAAGGAAAAAGTTTCACCAACTTGTTTTGTGTGCACGGAGTGACAATCCACATCCTTTTCTTTCCTTCCTGATGGATCATTTTGCTTTTACCTTAGTGTAAAAGCTTATGGGGTTTTTTGTTTGTTTCTTTTCTTTATGTCTTTTTCTTTTCTGTAGACGTCCTTAAAAGCAGGATGATAATAAGGATATGAAAGAGGATGCAGATATTGTAGGAAAATGTGGTTGTATCTAGTCCTTTCTTTCATCTGTGTTTGAAATATCTGCACGCCAAAACCCTTGCATGTGTCTCGGATCTCCACTCAAATTTCAGGAATTTGCTGATATCAGTGAGGTTCTTCCAGCTGGTATCTGTTCCAGGTGTTTTATGCAGTGTTTTAAAGCACACTATTTCAGATAAATCAAGATATTCCATCGTGTTGATAGTTGAGGCTCTCTGGACTTGGGTTACTGGGGCAATTGCAGGACTGTCAGCAATAAAAATAGTAAGGAATGAGAGAAAGATAAAATCCTCAAATTCTAATTAGACTTGAGCTCATACTTGAAAAAATCTCAGAATAGTCATGGAAGAGGAGCAGCAGATTTTATTACTATATAAACCATAACCAAGTTACAGCCCAGCTTTGCCTTTCTTTATTAGAACTGAAATGAAATGGATTTTACTTAGCTTTCAAATGATGTTAATCAGCAGAAAGTACTGATATTTATTATTATTTGTTGTGTTATATGTTGGAATTGTTTCCTTATTATATATTTCCATTTGGGTATACACACTTTGTGTACAAATATTTTAGCATCGATTATGCTACCTGGAGCTGAAGCTGTAGTAGGCTTTTGCAGCAGTAACTCATATTTTTGTGTGTTCTATGTACCAGGTCCCTTCCTACACCCTAAAATATCTGTATAGTTCAGAATTTAGTCATACAAAATGTCTGAATGGAAATTTGTATTTGTAAATTTTGTGTTTTTCTTCCTGAAGACCAAATTTAAAGCCAAAATTATGGAAAGCATAAACAAGATGAGTATAACTGAGAAATGGGTTTTGGTTTTGACCATCACCACTTTATCACTAGGTGTGTGCTTTTATGCTTTTCCTCTGTACATTGAAACTGGAGGGTAGAGATCTTTCATTTCTCTTTATCACTTCAGATGAGTTCTCCCGAAGCAGTGATTCATGAGTAAGTGGGGGAATACTGCTTGCTTATAAGTGAACCTTGTCAAGCAAGTTCTGCAGTATTAAATGGGAGTTGATCTGTAGAGTTTTTTGAATTTAAACATTTGCTCCTTCGGTACGTCTTGACAAGTTATAGCTGTGTTCTAGGAACAGTCATTTTTAGATTCATGATTAAGATTTCATAAATGAAAACCCAATATAAAAGTCATGTGTTGCTTTTCTATTTTCTTATTTATAAGAAAACCACTAGTATAAAAGAATTCTGGAGATCTGCCTGTAGATCTGGAGACTCTCCTAAAGGAGTCCTTTCAGGGTAATGGCTAAATACCTTCATAAATGCAAAAAGCTACTGGGAAAAGTCACGAAATAAAAAAATCTTTCAAAGCTACAAAGAGAAAGCACCTATGGCTGAGGATGTTCCCTATGCCACAAATTATTGAAGCCTAGGAGAGTACTCTGAGGAAGTGTCAGTATTTATTTCCCGTGTTTTCATGCTCTTACCTAGGCATCTGCTATGGGCTACTGTCAGAGACAAGTGCAGGCCAGGAGACAAATACTAGGCAAGACAGTGTTTTAGTCTGAGGCAACAGAGCTTTTGCTTGAGTTAAAATGATCCATCTATCTGTATCTGTCTACCTCTCTGTATAAATGCAGGCAAATGTATAAACACAAGCACATGGAAATACATGTGCTGATGAACTCTGTGTTACAGTGAATTACCTTATTTTTTTAATCCAAATTTTGCATTGGTCTGTGGAATCTGAATTTCAAGAAATGTAAAATGTGGGAGACAGTGGTCAAAGTAAACAGTGCTCTGAATGAGCTGCTTACTGTTTCTACTCTAAGTATGTCATTTTAAATACATGTGACTTTTCTAAATACCAGTATTAAAAACAGGCCCATTCATGCTGTCTAACGAAAGCACAGGAATCCCACACAAAGCAGGCTTCTTTCACTGGTCAGTAAGTATTACCATCTGCAAAGCAGCATCTTAATATCTTTTTTTGGTTGAGAGTACTTAGATAATTAAATAATAATAATTAAATAATACACAGGAATCAAATATCACTGCCATGAGTGCTATGTGAAAGCTGTATGCCAAACACTGTACCAGCTCTTTACTTGAAAGGAAACTTAATGCCTGAAATTATGTATGACTTGTTTGTAAAGGCTCATAAAATACCCTGAATGTGTTCTATTTTTACTACCGCTTATCAGAATTACATACTTTTTGTTTACTTACAGTATGAAAGAGGCTGGTTTAGGCCATAAACAGTGGAGGGGTGGTCCCATTTCATCAAACTGCAAGCAGTGTCCAGTAGTTTATACCAATCCTGTTTGTGGATCAGATGGTCACACATATTCTTCTCAGGTAAGAACTAAATAAAGAATTGAATTATTCTTTCATTGTTCCAGCTCTTGGAAAGCAAATAAAAAATGTAACAGAAATCACCTTTTCTTTATTTTGACTAAAATACATATTCTACATATTATGTATAGTAAGACAAAGCAAAATGGTAGAAAATTTCTAGTAGCCAAAAAAAATAGTTGACCAAAAAAAAAAAAAAAGGCACAATGTAATAGTGTTCCATAGTGTGACAGAGCCCTGGATTTAAGTTTGTCTGCTGAAGACACCAATGCAGTGTTTTGAGTAGGGAAAAATAAAGAAGCAATGTTGTGCAGTTCTCCAATTTGAGGAGCAGAAAAATAAATCTGATAAGTCAAATTTTCCTGTTGACTGCTAAGAACACATTCTGAGCACCTAAGCTTAGAAGCAAAAAAAAACCAGTTAAAATATATTAATGTAAATAACAGTTGCACATCTTTCCTGGTTGCGACAGGTTTTTATATATTTGACGACTATAATCAAATCTTCCTTCTGTATTCCTCTATTCCTCTCTTTTCCACCCTACTTATTTGGAGTGAGTGTAATCATTGCAAATATGCTACTGTTTGCTTACTTGGTCTTTTGTAGAGAAAAGAGTTTGCTCTTGTCACACTAAAATCCAATAACCTTGGCATTATTAGAGCGTTCAGCTAAAACTTTGGAGATCTTGCAGGGTGATAATAATGCTGAAACCAGCTTGATTTGCTTAGCATATCCTCTTAAAACTTTCAGCAGAAAAATGTTTGGCTGGCATTATCAACTGAATTCTGTGCAGCAGAAAAGAATGTGGCTCTTGAAGGACCTGTTCTTATCAGAAACTGTAAGAAACTTGGTAATGTAAAAGGAGCTACTACTCTGTAAGCTCACAAAGCCATTTCCTTTTACTGCCAAAATGTTTCCAATAGTGAATAACATCCAGTGCTCTAAAAAGTGTGTTAGTAATAATAACAACTATAATGTTGATTGTTGTGATTAAACTGTCAGAAACGCACAAGTTCTGTCTTCGTTACTTATATAAGAAACTATTTTGTCTTTACATCATTCTAAACAAATATTTCCTGTTATTTACAGATTCTAGAATTCTTATTTGTTGTATTGAATTTTCTTTTGATTTTCAACTGCAGTCACATACTTTGACTTTTACAAAATAGGATTAGGGTTTCCAGGAGTGACGGGCTATTGAACTGAACACAAAATATCATCTCCACTGTTACTGTAATAAAAATATTAGTGTATAACTAGAGTTTTTCATTCTTGACAATTCTTATGCTTTTATGTTGAATCTTACATTAGAAAGTGTTTTTCTTAAAATCCCATTACTCATAGATATCCTTATCCCTATCTATCCCTATCCCTATCAGTGATACTGAAAAATTGTTTTAGGTATTTAAAAATGTGTTTAGGTACATTCTTATTTTCATTCAGAGTAATCTGCTTACATATTATCAAGAGCTTGAAATGTGCTTGGATCTTGTTGGACATTAGTTGAGTTGGTCGTTTAAGATTGTTTTACTGAGTTGTGTGAAAGCTCCAACATTATTTTGAGCCCCAAGCATGGCCTCTGCATAACCATAAAACAGAATGGGGTCCCTAAGATCTCGCAATTTAGAGACGAGATAGATAAATTGATATAGATAAATACTGAATGAGCAACTTTTTAAAGCAATTCAGATATCCAATACAGTCTCCCCCTACTTTTTTCGTGCTATTCCTGTGTATAAATGTCACAGCTATTTTTTAGCTTCATTGCCTATTCCCAGCATTATCATCTGTCCATCCCACAGAGACACAGAGGAACTGCCACAATCTTTGAGGAGAATAAAAAACAGGAACAGAAGAAGTAGATCTTAGTTATACTGCAGCCTTTTGTTTCCCCTTTCCTTTCATTTTGGAAGCTGGCAAGTTCTCTGGAGGAAGGAACAGAAATGTTTTTTGTAGCCCTTCTCTATCCACCATGGTGCTGCAGAAGTGGTTCTCCCTCGTAAGTTAAAGAACTGGGAGAAGTGACATGAGGAGAAAGGTAAAGAAAGGAATATCTTGTGACAAGTTCACATTCAGGACAAGGTGGAATGCTCTACTTTTGCTAATGCTGCTTACCTCTGATTGTATTTGTCTTTGGGAAAGAAAGCCAGTTGCTCAATGTTTTGCACAGAAATGCCTGTTTTTACAGCTGTGAAATAATTAGCACTTATTTTTAGAATCACTCTTGTCCACAGTGGATTAATCTGAGGCATATAGTAACTTTTTTCAATTAGCTATATATGATTAAACACTGATGCCCTAGTAGAAGAGGTCAGAGTCGATTCACTTTGTGTGGAAACATATGGAAATAAACATTCCTTAATAAAATGGGTGGCTTCCGTAATTCTTTTTCTGAATAGTCCTATAAGCTGATGTGACCCTTGTGGCCTCTACTGGCTTGTCTGAAGCACTTGTAAAGGAATTTATAAATAGAGATAAGATGCAGATATTTTTTACGTATGTGTTAAGAATGGGGATGTTCTTGCGAAGCAAAATGGTGAGGAATGCATGGAGTAAATATCTCTTTACTCCTTCCCAGAGAAAGCTGCAACCTGTGCGATAATACACACTCCATGTCCCTTCCACGGATGTAATTGAAAAGCAATTAAGCATCAGGGAGCATTAGCAGGGCTTTCCCTTTTGCCTCCCCTAGCTGATAGATATTTGATCTAGATTTATGATAGCAAAGTGTGTTTAACAAAGGAAAAAATAAAAGTTTATGACCACAGAAGATCTGTCTTAGTTTATATTTATTTGTATAACCTTTCAATGATATTCTGATTTCATATTCTGTGGTGCAGCTATATCAGAGGTCCTTACAAGGTTATTTCAGGAGTATTCATTTTTTAAATGGACATAAAGATGAATAGTTGTGTTCTTTATTACAGGCACAGTTTAGTTGCATGGTGTCATGAAGTCCCCTGGAAGGAATTTAGTGCAGTTATAGTAATTTTCTTCCATTGAGAATGCATTTGTTAATAGTTATGGCAAATTGTACAACACAAAATAGAACAATTTCAGGAAAAAAAGTTCAGTAAATAGTTAATAATATCATACAACATAGCTAGCTGGAAAATTATCTATTGAACATTACTTTGGGATGATTTTCAGGTCAAGCACATGTGAAATATTTTGTATTAAACTATGTAACAATAGAAATTTCATATATATTTTCTGCTTTGAAAAAAAACAATAATAATGGTTGGACATAGAGATAATAATGGTTGGTAGAGAGAAAAGTTAACTTCTAAACTGAGCTTATTCAGGGTCAGGTAGCAATGTACTGTTTCGCGTTTTGGGAGGCTAAGTTGTGTTCTACTGTGCTCTTAATAAGTCAAGTGGTTATTTGCCAATTAACCACTTGACAATTTGACGATTAACCACTTGGAGTCAGTCAAAAGGAAAAGTAGCAATTGTAAAACATTCATCATAGTAGTACAGGATTATTGTAATGAAAATATATAGTGAAATTCTGACTAATCAAAGTGAGCATTAACTAGTATGTGAGAAGAAATTCAGTGTAAAGACATGTGGCACTTTCCTTATTAGAATGATTTTATAAACAACTTTTACTTCATAATACTTCAAGTAATACTGCATGTATTTTACATTTTATTCATCCAGTTTCACCTTTTGCATTTCTTTAAACATGGGCATTTTAAAGTGAATTATTTATTTTAACTCCAGGAATTCTCACACGGGGCTGTGTCTTAAGCCTCCGTCTCTCCCATGCATTTGGTAACTCATCCATTGCTGCCAGGACAGCTTGTGTATCCTGTTTCTAGCTTTATCTTTCCTGGGATTAATAGGAGAATAAACAGGACATGCAGTGCAGCTCAGATGGGCTGTTTAGCTGAAGCATTTGGCTCGTTGTCCTACCTGCCACGGATGCAGCTTCCTGCAGGTCAGTGCGTGCATGATGAAGCCAGCAGGACTCTGGGTCATAGGAGAAGACTTTGGATGGCTTCTGTTGGAGCAATCCGTACACCAGACTGACTGTTGCAAGTTGCCTTCAAGAAGGGCGGCCTCAAGGAATGGGCTAGATATTGGATGAAATTGTCTTTTGGCCATTTTTTTAAAATTTTAATTATATATCTGATTTTTTGTGTGGAGTTTTCTATCTCTGGTTGAACAGAATCTAGTCTACTGTGAAAAAAATTGTTTTTAAAAGAAATCAGCAAGCAATTCTTTGAATTTTTTGAAAAGAAAACACCATAGGAAAGGATTCATTTTTAAAATATGCCAGTTGCTCCCTTTTATTCCAGAATCACTATCAGCGATTCTGAGATCAGTCTTTTGGCTAGCAGCAATTTTTCCAAGTCATTTTCATACTGATAATGATTTTTTAAATGAAATATTTTCTGTCCTATCTATGAAAAATTCTCACAATGGTGAGATGTAGGAAAGAAAACACTAAGAGTGAAGGCTTTACAGATTTGTTTGGCCTTCTTTTTTATTATTATTATTTTAAGAAAATCAAAAGAGAGAGAAACCTCTGAGAGTTAATAAACAATCTATGTAAAAAATAACATAACGAAATAAAGTTGGAAATAGCAAGTGGCAAACTTGAAAAATGGCTCAGGTCTTGGCCCATCAAAAAAGAAGTGTTACAGAGAAGGAGGGAATATGGAAAATGCACGTAAGCACTTACTAAAAAGGGAGAAGTTTAATGGTGCATGGTACAGTCTTGTTGTCTTGCCCAGAATGAAATGCTGGACTGTCAGAGACACACAATTCCATTTTCTGTTAAACATATCTGTTAAAAGGAGCAAGGAGAGAGCCATGCCCCCAGAAACTGTCCCTGTACCCAACATCTGAGTCTTAGGTAGCGCTTCCAGATATGGGAGTAGAAGAAATGGTAGAAAATGAATCGACAAAGAAATTTCTGGATTTTTTTTTTTTTGAGTAATAGGCTATGACTCTTTCAGAAAGCACATTATGTCTTTCTCTGTGATAGCAATGTGCCATAAAAGGTAGTAAGCTTAGATCTTTACGTAGTCACGTCCCTAACTTAATGAAACTGTAAGCATCTAAAAACCTGCAGAATTGCGAATGAAGTGAAAATGTCTAGAGAAAATTAATTATTCAAATTAAAATTTATTAGAACCTGCAATTAAATTTAGAAATCAAACCGAACAACGTGTTCAGCTTCTAAGAAAAGTATGCTTACACAGTGTTCATGTAGGTCACATCGGCACTTGGGAAGAACGTGCAATACTGCAAAGTTTCAAGAAGCCACTGGCCTTCTACCAGTAATTTATACCAGGAGTGCTGGTCATGCTGTTGCAGAGAAAAAGGAAAGCAGCAGGTCATGCAATTTAGTGCATCTCAGTGAGGTAGAACAAAGAAGCATTTTCCAAATTCAAGAAAAGACATGTAGTCCACAGAAAAATGGTCATGCTTTTTGGGATATTAACTCCCACCTGTACCACAAGGTACTTCTTTCCTGGCAGGATGAATCATTGTAAATATGAAATTTCATAAATGATCACACACAAACCCTGCTATTTGGGCTTACATATCTAGTGCTTTGAAAAATTAGCATATATCTTAGTTGGCTGAAGAACCAAAGAGAAAGGAAAGCTCTAGAGGGGTAACATGATGGAAAAAAATAACTGGGAGCACCTAGGTATCTGTAACTTCTGATCCAAAAGATGGATCAGTAGGACACTGCTCAGTGTTTGGCCTGCATCTAAATGAATACAGAATTTCTTTTTATGTAGAAAATCATTCCAGATTGTTGTTGCGTAGCTTCAATATCCTTGGGACCTAAACAGGATAACCCAACATGGACTAACTAGGTCTTTGTGCAACAGACTTGCTTTTGCTTTCACCTCGTAATTGACAACTAATGAGCATGCCCTTTGGATGATATTTCAACTCACATATAATTTTATAAATATTTCGGCTTAGATATAATTAGATAAATTGAACTTGTTTAATTAGTAATGCAATCAGTGAGCATGGTTTAAGAAACCATATCACATTAAAAATACAGTGATAAGGCGTGTTAATAGTCAGTAAGTAGATTCTTTTAACAAAAAGTTCCATGCTCTGACAAGTCATTTGAGTCTTATTAGAAGGTTTCATAGTTCTGCCATTCTCCTTATTTTAACCATTGCTATTATTCAGAAATCTGCACATCAGCTGAAAATTTCTCAGGATCTCTCTTGACTGTTTTTCAACCAAAATATTCAGCTGATCCTAAGAAGGTGGTTTGGGAGAATTAGATGTTTTGCTCACAATTTAAACTTTTCTTTGAGGAATCATTTTCAAATTTGACGTGTGAATTGACAGTGCAGGGTTAGCTTTGTGGGCACGATATTCCTTTTTCTTTCTTTCTTGAGAAACCCATCCAAAGAACCAAATTTTGAATGTCAGCTTTTGCACACATAGCAGCAGTGTACACCAAGACCCTTAAGAACCTCTAGGGTCGAGGGACATTCTGTGCATTGGGACCTCTGATTCTCTGAGCTGATTCTTTGCTTTAAAGCAAAAGAATCTGGGAAAGTGTGGAGATTTGGACTGTGTCAGCGATGACTCTGAGTAAGAGCCAGAATACAGAGTGAAGATTTAAGTATTGGTATGTGTAGTTCTGAAGGATAGATTATTAGTATCAAAGTTTACAACAGGCTAAAACATGTTTAAAACAGACTATTATTCTATTTTTAAATTGAAGATAACTAGGAAGAGAAGGAATAATACAGAAAGAAGTAATATGTTTATGTATATTTGCCCCTTCAGTTAGTCAAGGCTTTACATTTTTATACTTGAAATATTTTTAAAAAGTTTTTAGAGAATATATTGTTTTTTACATAATTTATTTTCTTCTAGGAATATTGAATTATTGATTTGGAAATGGGATATGTTATTTTAGAACAACAGTTTTTAGAAAAAAGACTGATAGATATTATTATTTATTCTTTTTTTCAATCTTTAGTTTACTGAAAATAATGATTTTCAAGTAAGGATGTCATAGGGTTTTGTCACAGAGCATGAATTAAGCTTTCATGTGAAGATATAACCCGTTTGCAAAATGTGTATCATAAGATGGTAAGATATGTATTTACCAGACTGAGGAGGAAGCTAAAAATTCAGATGCTGATTGAGAAAGCAGATAGGAGCTGAGGAGGATTTTTAAAAACCTTCTAAGCAGCATGCGTCTCAAAAACCTCTAAGAATGTTTGAAAGCCAAGATAGGTAGTTTTCTCATTTAAATAATCCCAGTAGGCATCTATCTGCATCTTTCTGTGACTTGATTTGTTTTCTAGGCTGTCCTAAAAAGATTGCGCACTTAGCTGACCTGATTTCAGGCTTTTCTTCTTATGTCATTGTGCTGCACAGTGATGAAGAAAATAGGCCAGAACTATAGAGGTGAACAGGAAAAACTGCATACAGATTTTTGTTTTGTCGTGTAAATTTATTTTTTCTAGTTCAAAGCCTTGTGAGCAATATATCATCATTTCTCTTTGAGGCACAAAAGATTTTCTTTGCTTATGGTCTTGGTTCAATAACCATGTGTCCTTTGGTTCAGTAGTCAAAATCATAGTTGAATGTCTTTGTGGTTAGCAGTTTCTAATGTTTTCTTTTTAAACGATAATATTTATCTGCTCAAAAGCTTTTTACTCAAACATCTATTGTTCAGGTAGGTGATGGATGTGATTAACAAGATGGTGTAGAATTAGGAAAGATCAGCTGATGCTGACAAGAAATTAAGGCACCTTTAGACCTGTGGATTATACTTCCCAATTAAATTTACAGTTTAATTTTTAATTGCTAAATCCTAAATTAGTTGGAAATATGGTGTCTTGGTTTTATGTTTAGCTGACTGTTTTAATTTGAAATCCTATATTGTAATTGCTTGTTCTTTCGGCTGCACCTTGTAAAGGATTATATACTGGTGTAATCATTTCTAAATTATGTTTACCACATTAATGCAATTAACTCTGATATTTTCACTTACATTTTAAATCAACCTAAAGTGACACCTTTGCAAAGGGATGCAAAACCTGACATTGTGTCTACCAGTCCTTTGCTCTCTTCCTTGTTTTGTATTGGGTAGCTCCCATTGCTGCTCTATATCTGGAACATAACCAGATTAAGGCTTGTCTCCCTTCCTTCACATAGCTGTTTGCTCCAAATATGGTCAATTCACCACCAGCCCTTTCTCCCCACCTGATTAGCGACAGGAATCCCATTAAAGCATATTGCAGTTCTTACATATTTTGCTTTTAGAGGCTCAGCCCTGAGTCTATAATTTCACGTAGCTGTTTGCTCCAAATATGGTCAATTTTTGATTAACAGAATATACGCAGACTTTGTGAAATAATATGAAAAGATAGGGAGTATGGATGAGCAAATTGTTATGAAAATGGAAAACATTCCTGATTGAGTATTGGTAAACAGAGATCATCTGTGCAATGCACAAAGGGATCAGGTTCTAAAAACTGAGAGTAAGCAAAGGACTCTGATGGACAAATTTGGAGTTCTGTGGGAGATTTCTACAAGTAAAAGCACCATGAAGCTGAAAGAAGTATTAACATTTCATTCTCCTCTTTATGTGTTTTCCTTTTGGAAAACAGCAGAACCCTTTTCTCAAAGACCCTGTTGACTTTTTCATAAAAAATTTTTCACCATCCATTAACAGTCACCTGGAAAATATATAGGAAAGATCTGCTTGTAAGAACATGTACATTTGAGAGGGTATTCCAAATTCTCTTCTCTCAGCTATTTTATTTGGCTGTACTGTCATTGCTAAATTTTTCTGCTTGGCCAATGGATGTTTGTGTGATGTGGTGGTACTCCAGAAGACTGTGCTGTACAACTTGTGACTGGGAGAGCGAGCGCAGGGTTAAGGTTCTGGAACATTCCTATGCTGTCTGGTATCCCCAGTTTCACCTGCACTAAGTGGCATTTTTCCTACACGGAAGTGTTTTTTTTTTTTAGAATGAAGCAAACATAAGTGTGAAAGAGTTCAGGCGTCAAAATTAGGAATAGGGCCTCTTTTCCTGTCCTCTATGTCTCACTGGTTAGCATCAGAATCATTATCCATAAGGACAATTTGCATTGATAACAAAAAAATCCCATACGGTCTTTTTTCTCTATATGATTTTTCTATTCAAATTAAATGTTTGTAGCATGTACGCTAATAACTATCAGCTGAAGCTGAATTTAGTTATTCATCAGTGTATTTTTAGAATTGGATAGCATGCCCTGTTTAGATTTAAATGCACAAAAGAGCTCTTATTTTCCAGATAAGGTACAATTAAAGGTGACAGCTTTATCAGAGATAAAGCATTTTTCACAGTTGCATAATTATTGGTTGACTAAAGGGTAACTTGCTAACTAGTCTACATTAAATGTGAGAGTGTTCAAGAAAGTGTTTCTTTAAGCATCGTATGCTGTAGCACATCAAAATTTTGGTAAGATTTTTATTTACATCCATTTCACACACCATCCCTCATTGTGAAGTTATATTTGTACTCTAGAAAAGGTTGTGTGGATGTATCTGATCTAACTTCAAGCTTGCAGTATCGAGGCCTGACTGCAATATTGCTATGGCTTGAAACACAGAATGGATGCAAGACTCACTGTGGACAAAAGTGTAACTTATGCTGACTTCTCTGCTGTTGAGGTGTTCCATCTGTGTGGAGCTGCCACTATGTATAAGCAAAGGAAAGGAACAGCTGCGATTATCTCCAGGCTGCCCTAGAAGGCACTAGTGCCTTAAATGCTGTCCCTTCCTTGCCTGCGAATTCTTGTGTATCCTTATGAGCTTTAGTTTCTTCAAAGCCAGATATTCCTAGCAAGGTAAGATTACCTTGGAAGAAGAAGTATCTTGTTATGGAGATAGCATTCTCATAAAGGCACAGAACTAAATCTGTAGAAAAATTAAATTATGTTATTTATTAAAAATAATAATAAAGATTTAATTAAATATGAATTAAATGTTCTGAATAATAAATATTATTCATGAGGTTTGGCTGTCCAATGAAATAATTAGTTTTTATTTTTCACATTTCATTTTGAGAAATAGTTTACATGTTTAATTTCTGTTAGTTTCACTTGGAACTAAAAATACTTAGCATGTTTCCAAACCAGATCTCTGAACTGCAAGAGTTCCAATAACTGCAAATACAGACTCAGTACCATGCAGAAAAGTTTAAAATATGTTATCTAGGGTCCTTGGGCTAGCAAGAGCGTAATCTTCCTTTTTCTTTTATGCAGGTTCCCTACTTCATTCAGTGCACATCTTTAAGTTTCTCTTGCAAGGCCAAAAGGTTTATGCAAGCAATAGTCTCTTGACCCTACTTAACTACCAGAGCCACCTATCCTACACTTCCATAGTCAAAGAGCTTGAGGTCATCTGCTTCTCCAGATAAACTACTAAGTATTGATTCTGACAGACTTGCCCAATCCTAGTTGTAAAGATTCCAGCGACTGAGTTTCAATGAGTTTCTCAAGCGATATTTTAATACTTCACTATCCTTTTTCCTAGTCTTCCTAGTATCTAAGCTGAAACATTTTTTGGGTGGCAGTGTAAGCCAATTGTCTCTTGTAGCATTCATTGTGAAAGAAGGCGTTGTGAATGCCTTTCAGAAACCCCTTGCATATTTGACAGCAGTTGTGCGAACGCTCTTTCCTAAAGGCTAAACATCCCCACTTCTTCAGTCTCTCTTTAGGGATTGTATTTTCCAGACATTTCAACATGCATTTTACTCTTTTTTTGGACTCTTTCCAATTAGTTCATGTCTTGCTTGCAACACTGTCTCAAGTGCACTATTTTAAGCACTGCCAGGGCTACCTGGAATTATTTTACATGTCTTGTAGGTTGGGGTCCTCTTTATACATCCTGTTATGGCACTTTGCATTCAGATTGGGCAATTGTTGACAGACAAACACACACAACTCCTTCTTTTTTTTTTTTTTTTTTCCCAAACATTTTCACCTTTTTTTTCATTCTTTTACCCTGGAAACTTTTTTTAATTCCTTCTGGTGGGAAATCGGGCTCTTTGAACATGCAGAATATAGACATCAGTTTCCAGGTCTTGACAGGTAGCAACTTTTGAATGGAAAATGACAGCATTTAATGAAATATGTTACTGTCATGTAATCGTTCCAACTCTATAACAGCGGTTAAAAGAACAGAACTCATGTATGCCAAGATAACATACACTGTAGTAATTGCTACAGAAATATAACTATTCTCATCTTCACTGGAATAAGGGTAAAGCTGCATGAGTCATATCTAAAGATGACATATATTCTTTGATGTACTTCCCACAGATTTTAATTGCCTGTCTCTAGCTCACTAAACAACTACTTAGAGCAAATGTTGGAAAATGTTTGGTCCATTTCAAACTGAACAAGTTTTTAAGTAGGCAGAGTATAAGTACACAAATTGGGTTTCTGTGGGGAGCTTGACAATACAAAAATAAGGAACTTTTCATCCTGAAATATATTGCCAAGAGGCTCTGACATGGTAGATATTCTTTGTCTATATTATTATTTCATTTTAAGCACTATGAAGTACATAGCTCTGAAGTCAAAACTGCCTGTTCTTCTCCATTAAAACAAAATATGCAAGAATTCAAATAGCTGAGACTTCTCAGAACTCCATGATGAAACTCCATGTAGAAAGCTGGTATGTTAAAAGAAAGAGAGAATCAAGATCAGTAGATGAAAAGCTAGAAATACATAATCACAAGCGAAATGGTATTTTTCACAATTATGTATAATAAAAAATGTATTAAAGGAATTGGGGTGAAAGTAGAACAAGCAATTAACAGAACTTACAAAATCAAGATAAATAAGGACTAATATGAAATCCAACAGATAAGTTATATGAAAATACCATGATTCTTTTTTCCTCTGTATAAAAAGTCAGCAATAAAGGCAAACAAATTATAGTTATTTTATTGTTTACCAAACATTATAGTTAATAGCTTAGCTTATGTATTTCTCTGCCATTTGGAGTACTCAAATACTGCTTTTCCCATAAGGAATAATTTTGTCACTGTTCCTACCCTTTCCTCTCCTGCACACAAACACTTTTCATCATATCCTCATATTCTGCATTCCACAAATTCGTTTTTTCTGTGGAGTTTTTCAGGTATGTTAATTGCTTTGCTATCAATTTCTTTGAGACTACTGTGGGAAACCTGACCAGCTTTTCTTTGGATGAGCTGCCTTTGCAGCTTCCCAGTGCACTGAATATGGGGAACAAGAACACCAGGTTTGAACCAGAATTATCTTCCCCCTGCCGTGAGCAAACTCTGAACAGCTAATGGACTCCTTTTGGACTCATGCAAGCACCATATTTTTGCTATCTCATCTGAGAGGTGAAATCCAGCTCTGCTGCCTGTCCATAAATGGAATTTAATGAGTGTAAAATTTCCAGCATAGCTGTGGATGGGAATACTGGTTTGGAAGTGTGTGCTGATTTCACACTCCCTAACTCAGGTAACGGTGCCTGTGTCAGGCATCGAGTAAAGTGTTTCTTAGGACTTAAGAGGGCAATGTTACCTGCAAATGCAATTGGATAGATACCTTTAAGGAAAAATAAATGCAAGGGGCTAAACTCACACCTCATACCGATTATGTTAGCTTTGAAGTGTTATACTACTTTTTTCATCAATATTTGAATGAAATAAAATAGAAGTACTAAAAATAATTTCTCAAGAAAAAGTTTTTAAAAGTCTTCAAAATAAAAATATTCCTGCATTTTACACTCTTCATATTCTCATTCACAGTTTACCAAATCTGAAATGTGTTTATATGTTCAGTTTTAAATGATGGTCCTGTTCAGGACTCCCAACAGGGCTACTCAAAGTCTAAAGCATTGGTTTGACTTCTTAATCTAAAATTCTCTTTTCTTACGAAATGGGAGATCTCTCTCCTCAATAGATACATGTATTACATTCTGACTATGTTCCATGATGCCAATGTTGAAAATGCCTCCTATCTGAAGGATATCTGTTGGGCTTCATGACTGACATGAGCAGCCAGGGCAGTTGTGCAGGGGCACAAAGAGTAGATGTTCTCCCATAGTTGACTCGGTTGTGCAGGTTCCTGTGAGGAGGGCAGATCTGCTTGTTTTGCTTCAATTTTCTGCCCCTTTGAGACAAAGTGATGGTTTTATGTGAAAATTTGAGGTTTTTATTTTCCTCCCCTAGTATGTTGTCTCTTTGGTACTGAGTGGTGCAAAGGAGACTATTTCAATATGATGATAAACTTTACCTTGTGCTAGCTGAAGAACTGCATGACAGTGCTGTGACAGGGTTAGACATGGGTATGAAAGGAGGATAAATTTCTGTAAATATACATGGATGAGGTGATTTTAGGCACTTAAATTAGTATACTAGTAAAAACCACGAGTCCGCCAGTGTAATTTCTGAATAGGCTCTTTTATTTTTGATAACTACAATGTGTACACCCACCCCTTACTCTTTAGGAGAGAGGAAGACTCAGAGTGCTGTTTGAAGATCAACTTCAGGGTTCTCCAGAAATCCTGATGGTGTATAATGAAGTTATATTAAACCAGAATTAGATAGTCAAATAGGCAATGAATCAGAGGATGTCAGGCCGAAGTTCTGATGAGATTTTTTTCTGAAGTTGTGTGGTGCATAACAAATCACTTTCACATTATTGTCACTTTGATTTTCTCAGTCCTCATTTTTTTTTTATTTTAGGTCCTTAACCTGACAAATGGGACATCTTTCATCCATTGTTTAGGAAAAGTGTTCTCCATAATCACCTTCCTGCTTTCATGTTCTATAAAAACTATCTCTAGGCTCATAAGTTTTTCCTCTTATGTTGTTTTGGTTTGTATTTTTGGTGCGATCACACTAGTAAAAAGTTTTTAAGCTAGATCTGTACCCTAATGCCAAGAAAAATTCTGTGAAGACAAGTACAGGCAAGGCTTACAATACTGATATTTTCTATGTATGTAATCTTTGACAGTGTATTTTCAAGTCCTGGAACAATAATTCCATTGCTTCCTAATGCTTATTTAATCTTTATATGGTTTCTGAATTGAAGATATAAATATACAGATCAGAACCAGGCAAATTAATCTGTTTCTGTATCGGAGAAGGTGTGGAACTGCGTCAGCTATAGTTTTCTTGCTTTCTATTTTTTTAAAATAGCTTTTTATCAGTTTACAATTATCTTAAAAGTATAAATTAAGCATTAAAACGTACAGTAAATTCCTATTAACTGATTCCTGTCACTAGTAAATATTGATGCTTTGTTTATTGCTCACATAATGTAAATAAACCCAATGCAGTCTGATTCCATGTCATATGCATACTCAAATCAGTCTAACAATGCAAATGTATGCATACTCAAATTAATCCTAAAACTGCAGCCAAATTAGGGAACAAGAACTTCTTACCTTCATCCCATTGGATTCCTTCTCTTAGTACAAAGGTAGTGTATGCTGCAGAACTTTTTCCTAGTATATTTGTAAAGATTTAAGCACCTTATGAAAGAGTCCTTCAAAATACTTAATGAGCTATAATTTATAATATAGAATCTGTTTGTTAACAATAACCATTTTCTCTCCTACAGTGCAAATTGGACTATCAAGCCTGTGTCTCAGGAAAAATGATCTCAGTGAAATGTGAAGGACGTTGCCCTTGCCCTTCTGACAAATCCACAAATACAGGCAGAAATGATAGGAGAGGTGAGTGATGGTAATTTGTATAGCAACTTTAATAGATTGTTCCTAAAAGGAATTAAAATTTTGTTCATAAAGGAATCCAGTCATCACAAACACCGATTATGCTTGAATAAAACCAGTTTTATTTTATTCACGAGTTGTTTCCTTTGCAGCAGCTTTTGAAAATGTGCCTCCAGTAATGCACCACTGTGTTTTTCAAGCTATTTGAGTATGAGTCATTGCTCTCCCATTATTATTCTTTGATACTTCTCAAGATGTGTATGGCTGTACTTAAGACATAGAAAAATGTATTCTTTGCTCTTCAGTGTTTTCGATTTAACATGCAGGAAAAAGAAGGGTGATGAAAAAAGAGAACTTAAAAAAAATTTATTGCTGCTAATTGGAGTAGCAGTTGCACTTTAGCTATGGAACTATAAGTAGAGGCTGTCATAGAAAAGCCAGCTTGTCTCTGAGCAGTGGATAGAAATAAATTAGCTTCTTTTTGGACAATGAGTAATGTGTGAGATTAGGCTCCCGGAAAATGTAGTCACCCTTCACTTCTTCGTAGCAAGTGGTACAGTTGGAAGAAAAGCATATTTATATTTCAGTGAGTCCCAGGTGAGTTTGGAAGGTTGTTGTTAAGCAGAACAACCAGATTGCTTCTTCAGGGCTGCTGAATGGATAAATAGTCATTGTCGTATGGGGGTCTAGAGGATCTTTATTGTATGAACCTGAGTTTGACAAAACCAGCATGACTGAGCTCTACATTTTGTGTCCCTTTCAACTGTACTTTCCATGCCTTTTCTTCTGCTTTCTGCAAAATTACACCTGTGAATACCAAACCTAAAACTTCATTGTCAACTATTCTTATCCACACTCAAAACACACTAGAATTTGTTGTTGAAGATTCTTCTTCTTCTTCTTCTTCTTCTATAACAAGATAAAAGAAACTAGCACATACACTCCTGGCTTACATTAAGTTAATATTTTATTATGCTAATTTTATTATGCTAATCTATTAAATTTCATGCAGTATTCTATAGTTATTGTGGAAGGGAGTCCTTATATTTTCCATTATAAACTGTAGGAGCTGCCAAAACCTTTTTTCTTCTAGATTAAAAAAATGAATCAAGTAATTTTGAACAATGAGATCAGGAAATCACTATAAACATCCATCATGTGCAGGAATACAACACAATTAAAAGATTGCTCTGAAAAAAAAGTAAGCAGTAATTTACAATCTCATATAGTAGCTGTAATTTTAGATTGAAGGAAAAAAAAAGTCACCTATTTGTTACTAGCCCAAATGAAAAACAGAATGGAAGAGCCAGCTTGCATAGTTGATGCAGCAGCTTTGATAAGAGAACAGCACTAATGCAGCTGCAGTTATCACTAGTTATCTTGCAGCTGCAGTGCATGTGTGGGGGTTGCTTAACAGTAAACATGAACTGAAATTATGAGAATCGTCTGAGAAACATTTCTGTGTACAGCAGGCCTGTTATTCACCAGTATTCTTTTTTTTATGTGGCATCACCCTCAACTTTTAGCAAAATAAAACAAAAATAGGATTTTCTCTGCTGGAAGCTGTTTCATCTGATACACTTTTTTTTTTCATCCCAGTGTGTGTGTTTTCAAGCACAGACTATTTCTAATGTAAACATTGACAACAATCTATAGATAAATTTCATTGGTTTCAACCAAATGGAATGGTTTTTAATTAATATTCCTAGGAATGAACTGTTCCTGAAGATTTATACTGCCGGGGGATCAAGATTACTTGTGCTTAGTTATGTAAAAGACAAGGAAAAAAGTGCCTGTATGAGCATGGGAATTAACTGTTGAGATTAGAGCTTTTGCCCTACTTGATTTCATTTTACATAGACACTCGCAGGGGCCCATCGTGATGTTGCTTAGGCATCAGCTTCACTTTTGAGGAGACATTTCTGGAAGGTCAAGCAGAAAGATGTGCCAGTTCCGGCTGTGCCGCTGCTCACAGTTATCACTCTCAGATATTAGTGGCCAGGGCATCTCTCTGGTGTCCAACATCTCCCACCACTTCCAGGGATCTTTCTTCCATCCAGGGTCTTCATCATCTTCATCCAGGGCCACCTTTGCAAAACCGTCCTCTTCTTTCCAGGATGCATCCTTGCGGCCCCCAGCTCCCTGCTTTCCCCATGCTCATGGATGTGCAGAAGCACAGAGCATCACCAGCCTCCTAACCAGGAGGTGACTCTCATGTCACCAGTAAAGGGGACACTCAGGCCAGGCCACTTCTGCTTCCTCCAGGCATTACCCAAACCTACAAGAGGGCCCTACAAGTAGCAATTAACAGGCACGAGGCTTCCAAAGTTCAATTCCAGACATACAACCACACACAGACACCTGCTGCCTGTCAGCCATTTAAACTGTTTTTTCACCTACCACTACAACACATTTATTTGAAGTTGCAGTGACATTTATTCTCTAATGTGCAATTCAGCAAATTCCATCTACTCTTTTGCTTATTTGCACTGTATTACAAAGCTTTTGGCAACTGGCTATTTTGACTTAGCTTAAATCCTGTTTCCATTCTGTCAAGCTGAGATTAAAATATTAACAGCAAATTTTCTTCAGGAAAAATTAAATGAGTTAATAACTGACTGATAGAGGTGGAAGAGATAATGCTTTTCTACCAGAGTGTTTTCTTATCTTAGTAATGAATTTTATATTATTTATTAACCTGTTTCCTAAAAATAAAAGAACTTTTAGAATCAAGATACTATTTTACTACTAAAGTTTTTATTCTTTGTAACTTTACTGTTTTTAACTCATTCTGGGTTTTCAGTCATATTTTTTCCCAGCGAATCTTAAGTAAATTCCGAGTTGGTTTCTTTATAGTTTCCAAGTCAGTATCCAAGTCAATACAGAAATGTGTTTGATTTCCAATTCTGAAGCCTATGAATAGTCCTGCAAATGGACAGATTTGTGTAACATAAATATATATTGCTAAGATCACGTTCCTTAAGGAAAATATAAATTTGAGTTGTAGCATTTATTGAAGGGATTGGGGAGGAGAATAGTAATAAATTCAATAAGAAGGATTTGATATACGGATTTTACTATCATGTTTACTAAAAGAAAAACAAAACAAAACAAATAAACAAAGACCAAAACCAAAAAAAAAAACCGCCCTTAATTTTGTAATTCTAGGTTGTCAACTATGGGTAGAAAAAAACAATTACCAAAAACCGAACAAGCTATAGTGACAAACGAAGTTTCTGCCTAGCATGGATAATGACAGGTTTCAGGGCACAATATTGTATTTAAAGCACTTCTTATCTTGACTGTATGAACTTCTTTTGTTGTTAATGCACATCATTAGTGATCATTGCAATTGCCTAATAATCTTAAGGAAGACCTTGGCAAGATCCCAAAATCATTTATTCTCTCTTTCCAATTTATTAAATGTTGCTTTTGTTATTTTGATCTTTTTAATGAAATGCGAAATATATCTCTTTATAATAGTACACACATTCTCACTAGGGTACTCATTCTCGATGGTTCTCAATCCATTTACTGAACAATAGGAAATGACATATTGACTTGAAACCTGTTCCTTTTTTTTAATGTATCTTTTCAGTTGTTCCTCATTTGAAGGATAACACATGTTGCTGCACAACTTGTATTATATGCAATGTGGTTTAGAAGTTGTTGTGAAGTGGCTCAGTGAACAAAGATGTGCTTAGCAGTGTGCTTTTAACAAAAACCTCTGGATGTGTAGTGGAAAGTTCTGGTTTTGATTTTTCTCTTTCATTCTGCAGGAATGAAAAATAAAGGCAAAAAAAGCAGTGCTAAAAATTATAGAAGTCCTGCCCATTTTGGTGATTGTTCATCTTTGTTCAGCAGCAGTTCTAATTAGAATGAGATTACTCTGATAATGTGTCTGACTGACTGTACAGTCTTATGCTGTATTAACCTCTCCCATCAACTGCAGTCTCCTGCCATTTCCTACAAATCTTGGAGGAGTAGTTGATTATATAATGATGGAAAAATAATCCTGCATATCACTTTAGGATCTCCTAGACGGAATATTGGTAAGCTTAATTAAGGGTTCAGTAGCTGTGAGTGCTTGACTACCTGCTTCGCCAAGTCAGAATTTGATTTTTGAAGTTCATGAGTCACTAAATCATGTTCAATTTGAAAGAAGAGAAGAAAAAGAGGGAAATATATAGATATATAAAAATATATTTCATAATTATTAAGAAAATTATTTGCATCAAATTGATTTATAGAACAAGAGTCTTCACTTCTTTGTATATATGATATCTAGGTCAAGCATATATTTTTATTATTTTATTTTTATTTACTTATCTAGCAAAATACATAAGCCTTCTCATTTATATCTTGGAGGCCAGCTTTTAAAAGATTTTGTTAATTTATAAGGGGAAATAGATTGTAACAGCATAATTCTTGGAATTTTTAATAACCAAATGTATTAGTTTTAGGCATTACCAAAAAAAAGGTAGGTAAGCAGAAGTCACTTTGTACTGTATAGGTACATGGTATAGGTCAAGACCCATGATGTCTGTTTTTCTCTATAAAGAAATAAGAAGCTGATCTGTGGTGTAGAAAAGTTAGAAATAAAGATAAACAATTTAAACTGCATTTACTTCTTATCTACCACTTAAAGTATATACGAAGTATATATTTATGCTTACAAATGGTATAAAACTTTGTTCTCTCTCTAACTAAATGAGCATTTCAGGTTTGTTTTTTATTGAGACTGGTTGAGTAATATGACACTGGTCAGCAGGATTTGGAATCACCCATAGTCTCTGCCTTAATCTGAAATTTACTTTGTTTCTAGTGTAAATACTCCCCCTTTTTTTTTGTGCTGTATTTATCTTACCAATTTAGAAATTCTGCAGCTAGAAAAAGTGACATTGAAGAGTAGTATTACTGGGTTGGTAAATACTTCTTGAGAAAATAGAGGCTGGCGGGCTAAGGGGGTATAAACATCCTCCTTATAAAGCCTTCTCTGTAATCAACTGTAGCAATGAAAATATCTCAAAAGATGCAGAATTATGCAGAGGCAGGAATATGTCCGTCTTTGAATTAAAATGTTTCTATATGCATTAAAAACGGACAGGAGAGTTTTATTCTGATTGCTTTAGAAGGTGCCATAGGCATTGCATCAGTAAGGTAATGAAATACTAATAACAATGAAATTCTTCAAGAGGTTGGATTTTGTTATGGGACTTTTTTTCCTTTTCCCTTGGGCCTAATACCTGGGCTATGCTTATATTTTTCATCAAGGCATCATGTTTGGGGATATTTGGCAGTTCAGATGGCCAAATCCCGGTGTGCCCTGTGGAGATGTGTATGGCATCTCTTCACTACAGGACGATCGTTCCTAAATATGGTTTGAGTGGCAGAGCAGCGGGTGAGCATACAGGTGACAGCTCCTAACAGTGGACAAATACCTGTCCTAAGGTACCTGAGACAAAATAGTCACTTGTCAGTTGGCTTCAATTCGGTGTCTTGGAATTTGCATGTACTTTGTGAAAGGTTAGGTAGCCTTTAATCCCAAATCTTAAAAAGTCACTCTGAAAAAGTGACTATGTTCCATGCTCCTTCTGAGCTATCTTAGTGCTCTGATAAATGTGTGTCCTGTTTCATCTCCAAACAGGCTGGTCAGAGGTCAGGCTGATCTGTGGCACAGGCTCCTTTTAGTTTATGTTTTTGGATTTATTTTTCATGGGAACAAAGTTATTGATCTGTGGCACAGGTTCCTTTTAGTTTATGTTTTTGATTTATTTTTCATGGGAACAAAGTTATGATTCTGATTCTGCTTCAGTACAGAACCTTGATGAAGTGGGCAGATGCTCTCATACTTAAAAGCTCAGAAGCAATTGGAGGTCCTGCAGTTTAGATATAGTTTATGGAGGGAAAAAAGAATATTGAGGGAAAAATATGATACACCAATTTTAATTAGGTGCTAAAATAGAATAATTTGCTCCCAATTTTATTTGAGTAAATTCCTAGTACATTTTTTAGTAACAGGTCACTTGATATTTTCACTAGAAGAACAAAGACTTATATTTGTGAAAGTAAAGGGTTCTCTCTATCTGATCACCAAGGGAGGATAGTATAGTAAATATAGGAAGCTGTTATAAATATCATGCTCTTTGAGTCTAAATTTTTGCTGGGAGAAATAAAAGGGCAATGTTGCATGCTAAAAATATTTTCAGCTAGCATATTTGAAAGACTTTAATCACAGAACATAGGCACCCTTTCAGCTGCTTCCTATTTCATACTATATATTCCTGAATCATTAATTTTTTGTATTTTATCATATGAGTACCATGAGCACCTCACTTATTTTGCATCAGTTAAACACATGAAAGCTGGAGGTGCTGACAAATAAGAGTAGGATTAGAGGCACTGGATTCTGTCATGCTGTGAGTGCATCAAAGCTTGGAAAATAATAGATTCTTTTATAAAATAAATAACAAAACGGTATTCCCACGAATCCTCTTATGGATTTATTTATATAGCAGGATTCTCTTAACACGTGACCTCAGCCACTTTTCCCATCATAGAGGTGAAGATGCCAAAAAATGTTTCACTTTCTGATTGCATTCAAGGAGAAAGCTGGCTGGTGACCAGACTTCACAGTTATAGTGGTTTATGACAAAAAATAAATTTGCATTAACCCCTTAATCTCTGCTTCCAAGGACAGTGCTGCTCGTTAATTCTCTTTTTCCATGCTGTAAGATTAAGTACAGAATGGTTATTGAATAAAATCTGTATCCAGAAAAATATACACTAGACTTGTTAGGCCTGGTAATAGCAATGATTAAATACGGGCTAGACAGGAGATGCCCTTTTTTATGAGACAATGAGTAAAAATCATATCTAAAACATGAAGGCATTTGTACTATGCAGTTAAAGATAAAAGTTAAGTTTTAAATTTACAAGAAGAAAAAAAAAATAACGCTTCAAAAAAGACTGCTGTGCATGGTACAACTTTTGGGGAGTTATTTACAAATATGCTAGTATGCTGCAAAATTTCACAAAACATGCTTTCAAGGAATCTAATGTTATGCTGCTGTGATTCTTACAGAAAATAAGTCATAAAAGGAAGTTCAAATAGAAACAGACTGTTTTTCATCATGGATAAACTCCCCTTCTCACAGACAGTAATTTCCCAGAAGAACAGGCACAGCTGAGGGAAGGAGGTGGTCTCCGAAGGAGCAGTTGGGTTCTCGGCAGTAGGAACATTTCCTTAAGTAACACTCAGTTTTCTACTCCATTTTTTTTCTTAACTGGAAGGTTTTAACTCAGTGAAAGTGTTTGTTGCATAATTGCTAGTGCAATTTTATAGAATGCAGCCTTAAATTAAAAAGTTGTGTTTTGTTATTTGCTTATTTTTCATCAGAAAATCTTGTTGATATTCCTAAAATATTCTTTAAATTAATCCTAAAATAGAGGTGCAAGGCAGTGGAAGCATTCAGGAAAATAAATTTGTTTCATCCATTTTGGCAAATACTATTTGAGAGAGAGGTCCCTTTGTGGGCTGACCACAAATATCAGATCTTGGCTATTAATTCTACTCTTGCTTGCCTTTCCAACTGGCATCAGTGTGAATGTTGCCTTTGATTTAAATGTATTTAGACTCTAGCTATTTTTTTTTTGTTAGACAAAAGGATATTATCCATAGATATCTTGTGTTATTCTATTAATATTTCTGATAGTTTCTGTAAAATTACAAAGGTTATAGAAGTTAAATGTATTATATAAATCTGTTTTGGTTCTTTAGTGGGCATTGACTTAGTAAGCAAGGTTTATTTTTCCTTTTATTGCTTTTTTATTCTATAATACATATTATTTCCCTTTAGATCTCAGATCAATTAATCTTAGAGCTAGAAATTTACAGGCTTGCAAATTAATATACTATTTTTCATTTTGCTTAATTCACTGCATGCATTTGCAGTAATAATGTTAACAGCATTTATACAGAGAGAGAGACAGAGAAGCTATTTAAAGGTAAGATGAAAATAGATGCACTGCAGATCTTTATGTTTTGATGTTGGGTCAGGCTAATTCATTAAGAGTTTTTTATTCTGCATCAACTGTAAAAGTATCCCGTTTTTACCTGTTTGTTTCATATTGGGACGTTCTATTGTTTAACTAAAATTTTATCGGTTTACTTTTTGTAAGTGCTGTTTTTTTTTTTTCCTAAGATGTCAGACTAATAATTAAGTGAAATCCTTCAAAAAGGTTGTTTACAAAGTGCTTGCTGTTACGAGAACAAAAACCAAAGGGAAAGCTGGCAAGCCGCCTGCCTGGCATTGGGTAGATACTCTATCTGGACAGAGCAGTTAAAGTCTTCTGCAGAATCTTCTTTGCTTTTTCTTAGGGCTGCTTTGTTGTCTTCAGGTCCTTGCACTTTTTATGACATCTCTTGGCAGCCAGGGACACCAGATCTATACCAGGTTCGCATACTTATATTTACATTCCTCGGGTGTCAAAGCTGTGAAAAGCAATTCTAGCATCGCTGTAGAGTGGCTGGACTTCTAAGTGCCTAAAATAACATGAGTGCTGTGTGTCACCGTATCGGTGTTTCTGTCTTAGGACACCAAAGGTGGGTGTCCGGTGCCACTTGAAGCTCTGAAAAGGCATTTATGTGTTTGAGGACATAAGCCCAACAGGTTCCTTGGTGGCCTCGAGCATGCTGGCAAGAGGGAGCACCTCTTGGGGTGAACTTTCAGTCTACCCTATGTGTTGTCTCAGGGGAAATTAGCTGTCTCACTTCAATAAGTACAGGGGAGTGAACATACATGTATGGAATGAACCATGAATTTAAGATTTAGGATCTGTCATTGAAAGTAGCTTTTTTCATACTTGAAATAAACTATGCTTTATTTGTTAACTTTTTTTCACACTGTGTAGGAGATTGGTTCAACTGATTTATTGTGAAATTTTTGATTAGGTGGGCTGATTTCTTTATTTTCTTTCCACTTGTTTCTCAGTAGATAAATCAATCATAGTAAATATGTCTCTGAAGAAAGAAAAAATGTTATCTTCATATGTATCTTGTGATTTTGTACCCAAATGCATAGCTTTATGTGTGTGCTGCTGTAAGTGTGAAAAAGGAGTTAGGCAAATCATTGTGGTAAAAGAAGAAAATTAATGCTGTTTAATTTTGTATTTGCTATTCATTAGTTTTAATCTAGGTAAGTAAGCAATCCATAAAGCAATTTCAATAATGGGGTCTTCAAAACATCCAAACTCTTATGAAAGTTTAGTCTTTGTAGCACAACAGACTCTATTAACTATTTTAGATAGTCAAAAGAGCGTGTTTTATTTAGGATGTGATCCATATATCCTTTTGCTCTCTGCCAATGGGTATTTCTGGATTATGAAGCTGGAAGCTTCAATATGGTTCAGACCATTAAAATGTTGGATTCAAGTGGATGGATTCAATTACAATGACTATAATTGCCATAATTATGCAAATGAAGGGGCCTTGGCAGTCTTATGATACATTAAAGCCTTTATAAGTGTGTCGCAGTCATTCTATTGAGAATAAATAACCAAAGAGATGCAGATCGTATGCTAAGTAACTGGATCGACGTTATCCTTCTATTCATGCAACATTGTAAATAAGCTAACAAAATACTGCCATGTTTGTCTCAATTATGGAGATGATTGTAACATTTTTACTCATACCATTTTTATAGCACAGTTAAATACAGTTAAATGAAAAAGTGGCTTTTCACTGGTAAATGAGAAATAGCTTCTAGAAAAATAGCTTCTTTGTTTGGTAATTATTTTTAACCAGGCTATTTGCCATTTCTTTCTTCTTTCCACTTATTTTGGGAAGGTAAAACTTCTAATGCCAATTGTGCAGCCTGCTGGCAAGCCCTGCTGTTCTGTAGTCGTATCTGCAGTCGTGAGAGCTTTAGGAACCTGGGAATGGGCCGGGGGTGCAGAAGTGCTCCCAAGGAGCGTCGACTTCGTGTGTTTCACCAAACTGCTTTTAAGCAAGTTGTAAACCCACTGCTGATTAAAGATATTCTATTTGTGACCAGTTCTCAATAACAGTAATTAAGTCTCAGGTAGTTATATTTCCCATTTACTCTAAAACTCCACCGCTTCAGCTGCACTATGTTCACTACTAAATAGTAGCCCATTTCAGAAGTAACTGCTTTAATAAGTGATAAAATGTTGACATTTTCCCTTTAAAGCCCTCTGAAAGCCAGGGATTAAAAAGAATATGTCTCTGGATGCTATTGTTAATGTTTCTATAGTTACTACACTGAAATTGGAAGATATAAAATGTGTAAAATGTGTTAATTACAGAGTTAATGTCCTGGTGATAGGTTGGCTGAATTGCTTTTAGTTACCTTTTTTTTTTTTTCTTTTTTCAGGGGTGCATGTTAGGTCTCAAGCAAACATTTATTTTTCTTCCTATTATTCTTCTGTGATTGAAATTCATTTCTCTTTGTCAAGTGAACAAACTAAGCTTAAAAACTTCTGCACGCAAGGACTTTCCCTTGTTAACTGCATGTCCTTATACAACCTCCTCTTTCCTTCACAAAATAAAATGTGATCAATTCTTCCATAAAGGATACAAGTTGTCACTAAAAAAGGATGCCACTTTTCTATAACTCTCTTGAGTATACAGAGAGAACCATATTGATGTATTGTATTAATTTTTTTAAAAAAGTTAAATATTTTGCAGATCAAATGGTTAAAATGATTCTTATTTATTTATTTATTTAAAAAGAGGCCAAAATGCCATAAAGGCAATTTGCAGTTTGAATGAAGGAAAGGCAGAAGTGAAACTATGTGCAACCTCAAAACACCATAATATTCAGTGTTTTGTTCAGCTACATTTCAAGTGGGTTATATTAGTAACTGAATAACCCTTCAGTTTTTGATAGTAATGTTTACTTTGGTAAAAATGTCTGCAAGAATATTTCACGTGTCATAATTGACAGCTTTTGTATTTGTTGACTGCTCTTGAAGAAAGACACGCACAAGTACTTTGAGAAAATATTGTGTCATATTTTTAAGATTTGGTTGATGTTTGTTCCAAGAGTTTTGACGATTAAATGTGAGACTTGAACAGACAGTATCATATATGTATCATATATTTTATCTTACTGCTTAGAAGATAGTCAATTGCAGATGAGAAAATGGAAAGGACAATTTGGGAACTAATAGTCATAGTCACAGATGGCTTTCGAGTATGTAAGTATCTATTTTTAAGTATCTTGGAAATATCTTATTTTTAAATTCTCTTTTGAAGTTATTCTAACCCTATTCTCTCATGGTGAGGAAAAGCTTATTTGTCTTTAAGAATAGATATTCACCCTTTCTCTTGCTTCCGAAATAACAGCCTTGTTTATCATGTGTAATTGTCATTTTACAATTTTCCACAAATCCCTTTAGCTTTGCCTATTCATGTTTGCTACTGTAGCAGTGATCAAACTTTTTAAGAAAAACTGAAAAGAAACAGTAGTAGTATTAACATCATCTAAATCTATTTCAAATGATAGACTTTTATATCAGCACTATTTTTGCTAACATGGAAACAGATTTTTTTTGAAAATTAGTGAAAATTTTAGTGTACTATAACAAATCTGCACCAGGAAAGCATATATTGATAAAATGAGTAGATAGATATTCTGTGGCTCAGTTCTCATCATTAGCCAGCTGTGGTGCCCTGTATCTGCTTCATGAAATACAATACTGTTTTGTTTGTTTTTTTGTTTGTTTTTTGCTGTCTTATGTTGATATCCCAGATGCGGGCTACTTGACGTGTCAGAAATTCACTATATAAGGCTTTAAAGTCTTAATGGAGAAGGATAAACGGTATATTCTTACCAGAAGGCACCAGGATCTTTGAAATTAGCAGTAGCACATTTTTTAAATGTTGTTTCTGCAGATACTGTGACATCAAGTTCTACAGCCAGTTCGCATCAGCAGTTGTGCAGTTGTACCTTATTGCAAGTTTTGGCTTGTTAGCATCATGGCACCTTTATAATAACCTGAATGCTTAATGAAAAGCATTCACCTTTAACATATAACTGCTCCTTAAAGGCAAATGATTTTGAAAACCACATTTTTATTTCGGGTATTAGTACTTCTTTTTTTTTGACAAAAAAAAATCAATCTTGTGTTTTTCATTTACATGAGTGCCAAACAAGTTGGAACAAATCCTTCATTGATATATGTTGAATAAGAATTCTTTTTCAAAACCATTAGCTTTATCCTATTTATGTTAGAGTGGTTAATTATAAACTCCTGAGATTTTTAGTAGCAGGAGCGTGTGACACACTGAAAGAAAGAAGTGTAAACTCAGCTTTTGAGGAAACTAAGTCATTAAAAGGTTTTTGTGCAGTTTAGCCTTTTCCGTAGCATTATCTCCTTTTCTGAATTTAGGTATAATCTTTTTTTTTCTCCATATATTTCCCAGGAAGCTCAATACAGTTTATGGAATTACAATGCTTTTATAATTCTGTGTTAGGGTAAGTCAGAGTTCCTGACAGTGTGGAGGAGTGTTTTGAAAAAAATACAGTCTTTTCTTACATGCATGCACAATGCAATCATAATTCATGTATCTCATACATAAAAAATACAAATCCATTAAGAAGGCATTTGCAAAGAGGCTAATGGATTTGGGATACATTTTTAAAGTGCTGCACAAATAACCAATGGATATATGGAGGTTAATTGTACTCCATATACACTGAGTCGGAGGCATCTTGCAGCAAATAAGACTTGAGTGTAATATTGATTTGGGATATCTGAATATAAAGTGGCCTGCTCAGAGCCTCTTTAGAGCTACTGCTCTTGTTCTTGCTCTGATCCGGTTGAACTTCCAGGAATCCTGTGGAATTTCCCTTTTATTCGCAGACTGTTTGGGGGTAGATAAAGAAAACAAGCCTGTGAAATAAGTTGCAAGTGTGGTAACTCTTTTTTTATATTGTTCAACAGTTTGCTCCAGAATATCATGTGGAGACAGAAGTCATTTAGTTACGTAAAACAAACAAAACAACAAAAAACATGTTATTGAACAATATAAATACTTAAAAATATTCTTCTGAAAGGTGAGAGGTTCTTTTTGCAGTTGAAGCCAAATAGTAACTATAAAAACAAAAAGAGTACGTCTGCATAATGTGATCTTGGTAGTATCTCACAGAGAAAACACTGAGATTAAGTTTAACATAAAAAAGAAAAACCTTCTAGTCAAGACAAAGGGGAAATCAAAGTAGAGTTTAATATCTTTTGGGAATAGTGATTTCAAAGATATATTACTTTCTGCAATCGGTGTTCCAGTGTTAAACTGCAAAAGTTTTCATTTCGAATATGTCTAATTCATGTTATGTCCGATTATCCGGAGGGAAAGTTTTATTAGAGACTCTGTGTCTTTGCTTCTTCCTACAAGATAAGGAAAAATGGTTAGATGTGAACTCAAAAATTGCATATGCTTACATTTGTTTTCTCTGTAGTGATTGCAGTAAAGTTTTGATTTTTTTAAAAAAAAAGTTTTAAAAATTTCTATGTTGTGTTTACAACTTGTGTTGTATATATGACAGAATTTTTGATATGGTTACTTCCACTATATCTTTCATATAGTCTTTTAATTAATTTGACAAAGGATTGAGGGAAGAAAAGCATCCAGTATTACTTGGACCCAGATCCTTCATACTGACTCGTATTGCAAAGACCGTTACTAAGTCAATAGCCATTATTTTAATCTGATTGCTAAATTGAGGTTCTGTTGTATGAATCCATCCATTTGCTTTCTTGCTTAATTCATTTGTCTCAAATTTGGTACTTACACATGTTGATGCATCAACTACAAAATCCGCAAATGTAGCTTTCCTTCCAAAGCTTTCTTGAAACAGGAACTCAAAGTACTTCAGTTTGTTTATTATTATTATTATTCACTATTTTGCTGACAACAAAAAACTCTTTTTTTTGTTATTTTTTCCAATGACCTCTCCTTCCTCTTTGCTCTGTTGACAAATAACTAATTAACACCGTTTCCTGACTATAAAAAAACAGGTATCTTAGGTTTCTTCTGCTGAATCTGAATGAAATATAACTTATTGAGACCTCCTGATTAACATATTTCTAGGAAGAAGTAATAACTTGCCAACTGGGGAAAAAATATAGACCAATCTGTTTTAGAAAATGGAATGATTTTGGTGTATAGAAAAACGTGTTATTTTCATGTTATTTGTTCACTATTAGTGAATGACTGAGGATGTAAAAGTCTTTCTTTTAGGAGATCTGTTACATTTGGATTCAGTTTCATAAAGCAATACAACATATGTTGAAAAATGGTTCCTCCACAGTCTGTTTACGTACTAGACATGTATGTTAATAGCTGCATTTTTCAGAAAACTTTGAAAAAAGTCAGTATGGATGAAGTCCACTTAAAATCTTGTTGTACATATAGCTTTGCAAGTGACTTTGACCCTGTATATCTAAATTACTGCTAAGAGCAGTTGATTAAACATTAATGATCCTTGCTATGTGATTCTGACCAAATAGTTTAAATATTGATCCACTATTTAGATGGGGATTTAAATCATGGGAAATAAATCATGGTTGCATTCTTACAAGTGGGAAATGAAGAATATTAGAATAGAACATTGAGCTCAGTCAAATATAGAGATCTTAATAGTTGTACCTTATTAGTTTCTTTTGGTTTCTCTTCATAGACTAAGAAAAGCAATTTTTCTTCAATTCCCATATTGTATCAAATCTGAGAGTGACCCAATCAGTGACTGAAGTTGTAGAATGAATGGAATTAAAATCATAGTACTGTTGCCAGAAGAGACAATTGATTAACTTTCTAAAAAGGACAACTCCAAGTGCTTTGCAGTGGGTTTGAGCATTCCAATGACTTCATTTTCTTTCAAGTTTCACCAGCAAACCAATTACTGCCTGATTTTAAAAGCTTGATAGAGTGGCATATTTTAAGCCTGAATATAGCATACCATATTTGAATACTAAATGTCGTCTTTTCTAGGTACTCATTTACATTCAAAAATACTTTATGTTATTATTTTCCCAGACTGATGTCTTTTGTAAAAATGTTTCATTGTAGAAAACACAGGAACTTTGTGAGGAGGGGGTGTAAAGAGAGGAGAAGAAAATGTGGTTCTATAAATGCTGTATAAATAGCGGTGAGGGTTTAAATGTGTCTGCTTTCTGCCACTGCTGCCAGAGCTGAGCCACCTTCTTCTGTAAAAAGTCACGTACTTCACTTTAATGAAGATTTAAATTAAAGTATCAATAAATGCAAAAAAAAGCATGGTGGCAAAAGGGGAAGGAAGGGGGCTGCTTTTCCAAGTCATGTCTGTGGATACTTCACTTTAATGAAGATTTAAACTAAAGTATCAATAAATGCAAAAAAAAAAGCATGGTGGCAAAGGGGCACGTATGAGGGCTGCTTTTCCAAGTCATGTCTGTGGTTAGGAACAAAGTCTTGGTCCCTTTTGTTGTTTAAAATCAAGACAATGACTCTTTGGCATTTGTGTTCTAGGAGCTAGTGTAGATGTTTAAAAATAAAAAGCAGAAACAAAATCTGAAGTACTCAAATTTGTCTTGGAGTCTCTTTTCTATAAAATGAAGACACTTTTAGATTTTGTTTTGCTCTTATCTCCTGCATTTGGAGATCAAAATGTTAAATGAAAAAGGCCCCACAGTATTCAAACTGTAGTCATCAAATATTACTTGTATTGAAGTTTCCTGATGATTTGATGTTGTAAGCCAGTAATAACTGCACAGCAATATTTTAAAATAAAATTCTTAATAGTTAATGACCTTTCTTAAAAAATACTTACTACACCCAGTTATTCTGAAAGTAATAAAAAGGATTAGTCTTCCATGATTGATTTTAAATTATAACAGAGGTACCCTGTGTTTTGTACAATATGCTCAAGGATTGTGTTAGATTTATTATTCCTCATAGTTACCAATTTTTATTAATCCACACGTAGCATATTTTACTGAAAATACATCATGGAAATTTTCATGATGCTATAAAAATTATTAAAGACAAAATGAGACCACCACTTTTCAATATCAGTAGCTTGCATATTAAGAAATAGTAGTAAAAAGAAGTAGCTCTTCTGGCTCTTAAATTAGCAACATAGGCTGATTACATCCATTTGTATTGTTTGCAGATGAAGTAAGCCAACAGGAATTGGATGAAATGCCAAATTTGCTCAGGTATTCAAGCAATAGTGTCATTATAGCCCCCAAATTACAACAGGAGAGAGGGAGAGCTTTGAATGATAGGATAATGCGTTTTGTAAATACTCATTTAAAGAAAAAAATGGTGTTACTGAGGTCAGTGACAAAATGATATGGAGCCAAGATTTTAGTGAAATATGTGGTATGGGGACTCTCAAATTCGGATCTGCCAAATCCTGGCGGTGTTGTGTGGTACTGAATCCAGTAATGTCCCTGCACACATGTGCTGTGCCCCTCCTTGACATTTCTGAACAGGAATCTGCTCCTGGGAAGTCATCGAGGGGCAACACGAGCACCAGGAGGCAGGAGGCCATGAGCCCTGCAGGAGGGATGCGAGGTCCCTGGGATAACCCAACTGCCCGGGGTTTTGAGCACAGTTCACATAGGACTGGCAGTGCCTCTGTGTTTAAAACCTCCCTGAATAGCCCAGTGGTCTATCTGCCCTAAATAAATAACAGAACATAATCATTTCTCCGGACTATGTTACACCATGCTGACCTTAATGGTGCTCACTGCTGAGGAACTGAGAGTAAGATTTTTCCTATTCTTGTGTAACTATGAACATTTAGGTGTCATTGAGATATATTTATGCACATTTCTCAATAATGCTATAGATTTCTCTATATCATTATAGATATGTTTTCAGGAATAAAAAATAATTTAAGAGTGCAGCACACAAAAAAACAAGGGAGAAGCATGCATGAAATTATAGTTCACTGAGAAAAAATACACACTATATGAACAACTAGAAAAATAAAAGTTATTAAAATTTGTTAGATGGAGCAAAGTGACTCTTCTGTGGAAGAGGGCATTTGTGGACATCAGCAGACATTTGAATAGTTTTTAAATATTTGTCTTGTTTTTTAATGTTAAGTCCTCAGCTACTGCCTCATGATTTTGAGATTCTCCCTGACCAAGTCCTGATGTCACCACTGGCTGTTTAATCAGTTTCATGAATTTTGCAAACAGTACAGGGTACTCATGCCCTTACTGGGGGTAATAGTTGTTGCAAAGTCTAAGATGAAGTGGGAAAGAGCTTCACAGTTGATGATATTTGACAGCTCCTTTCAGCTGAAGGCAATGGAGCTGATAATCAGCACATCCAGTTCATTCAAATACGTTTCATGCTTTATGATTAACAAGCAAATTTATAACAGAATAGATTGTGGCTTGGCATCTCTCATTGTTCATATTCTTTTTGTCTTGAAAGCCTTTAATCAGCATGTGTAAAAGCAGTTTAAATCTTCATTGTAGCCATGAGTGAAAGCTATTTTTCAACAAAAATTGATGTTATATTTCCTTCAGCGGGAAGATTATGTTTTTATGTTCTTTCTATAGACTGTAACTTATGAAATGTCATGACTAAATATTTTTTTCACTTTTGAGGACAAAACCTCAAAAGAAAATACTGAACGTGAGACATGAGTCTCAAGGTGCTTTGTTTGTGTTTGACATTAGTGATTTACAGTTTAGTTTTATTAACTACATAGACCCTGGCTTAGGAAATCTCTCATGCAAAAATGGCTGGAAATCAGGAAAATCAGCTTGTTTGGTCCTGATTTGTTTGCCTGTGCCTTTTACTGCTGCTGGAGACTGAACCTGGGTTTGATGTGATACATGGATATCCCTCCCGTGCTCCTCTGTATCCCCATGGTGAAGCAGATGGTGTATTGTCACGGGCTAAATTTTGAGAAGTTAGTTCCAGTGGTCATGGGCCTTGTCCGTGTAAGAAGAAAATAACTAGAGACACGGCCTATTTGTCGGGCTCTGGTAAACACTAAGGTACCATAAGTAGGGATACAAAATTTATCACTATGCAGTTGTAATGACTAAAGAACAGTTTTTTAGTTGGCTTCTCAAATTGTCCATCATAAGGGATCACAAACAGATATCAGGAGGATCTTCAATTAAATAGAAATTTAAATGGAAAGGCTAAGATGGAAGATTTCCCTTTTTCATTAATTCTATCTTGACAATTTTGATTGTCTGTCATAAGGGATCACAAACAGATTTCAGGAGGATCTTCAATTAAATGAAAATTTAAATGGAATTTAAATGGAATGGAAATTTTCATTAATTCTATCTTGACAATTTTGTTTTCAAAGTGTACGCTAACATCTGTAATTCTCTTTTTCTCTTTTTCCATAGAAAGTTGAAAGCTATAATAAAGGTAAACCTATACATATATATTATATAACTCCTTTGTTATAAAACTGTTTATTATAATAATCACTCAGTGATTCCTCTTTATTCCTGCAGCACAATATCTTCCCAGAAGCAAGGTTTTAAATCTCTCCCTTAAACCAAGAGAGCACCCACAATGATTTTCTTTTCTGAATATACTTTGCAGAAGAGTCCACTGACCACTATACACTTGTCTGGGCAGCAAACCTGAAGTGAAAGAGTTCTGGAGATGGTACTAGAGAATATTTACATTGCCAAATAACGCAGCTCATGGGTTTGTTCCTTGGCTTTTGTCCTTGATCGTGCATACTGAGCTCACTGCCAGAGTCAATTGGAGTTAAGCAGCTATTTCTAATTCAGGTGTGGCTCTGGGAACAGTTCTTGGCAGGGTCTGCTTCCTATAGGCAATAGTAATAAAACAGTACAAGATTGATAGTCCTTCATTACTCCTTCAACTACTGATTTTTTTTTTGTGGACGCACAGCTGCAGATTATATTTACTTAACTAGAACTCTGTTTTACATGAGCTAATGCTATATTGTAGAAGTAGCCCCATCTGATTAATTGCTACATGAAAATAGTTGAAATAACTATCTTAACCCATAAGTTCCATACGTTGCAGTTATTATTTTCTTAGATGTAGCTGTGCCTAGAAGTAGTCATTGCATTTAAATATGTGGAGCCTTTAAAACTGAGGATACAAAAGATCAGATTTATTTTATGAAAATGCAATTTAATTGAAATCATTTTAAATATTATGAAACATTAATCATGAGCAGAATGTCTGTATGGAACATTAATTTGACACAGCAAAAGTAAGCAGCTGCAGTTCCCTGATATGATATCTGCTGTATTTATATTAATTATCTCATAACATAGACCAACTGGAGAAGAAAATTCATTATGTTTAGCTAAATAGTAAGGAAATCAAAATGCTTTTATTTGTTAATTTGAAGGTATCATCCCAAAATTATAGGCTCTAGAGGTAGCAGATGGCTAATAAACTTAATGGGATTATAAAAATAGAAATTTATATATAAACATATATTTTCAAATTATGAGTGTTTTTTAAAGTCTGATTATGCATATGACAAGATAACTGAGATTACTGTTTTGTCTCTTAGGATACAAATTTAAAGGACTTTTTTTTTTTTTTGACCCTTGTGAGAAATTTATTTATTTATTTATTTATTATAGTCCATTTTAACTTATTCATCCCACTTATCACAGAGCCAGAGATGTTGCTATGTATTGCAGAAATTGTAAATCCTTTTGCATACAGCATTTGTTGTGGTATGCTTAGATATTTAGATATAGCCAAATGGAGACTAGTCTTTAGTCTGGAGCTTAGAGCTTTCAGTTCGAGCAATGGGTTCCTAATGGTTATGGCTGGAAACCAATGTGGGTTGGCAGCATTGCAGAAAACTGAATCTGAGTATGTAGATGTGCATTATATAATGTATTTTATGTAATTTAATTTAATTTACTTTAGTAGCTGGTGAATCCTAACACTGAATTACACTGAATTGCACTGAATTGCAATGTCAACTGCAATTACCCAATTGCAACCCCAATTATGAGTTACCATATTTTCACCCAGGCACTGCTGGAATGAAATACTTTTGTATGGACTCTACTGTATGTGCACGTCGCGCATCTCGAGTGGATCTTCCTTGCTGTACAGCCATACAGTATATGGGTTGGTAGGTCATGATGGAAAGGTAAAGGGATGGGGCCAGCTTCTTCTCAGTAGTGGCCACCGACAGAACTAGAGGAAGTGCCCAGAAACTGAAACACCAGAAGTTCCACAGGAACGTAAGGAAAAAATTCTTGACAGTGAGGGTGCCAGAGCCCTGGAACAGGCTGCCCAGAGAGGTTGTGGAGTCTCCTTCTCTGGAGATCTTCAAACCCGCTTGGACGCAGTCCTGTGCCACGTGCTCTAGGTGACCCTGCGTGTGCAGGGGGTTGGACTAGATGAGCTCTAAAGGTCCTTTCCAACCTTAAGCATTCTGTGATCCTATGAATTGGACTCCATGAAAGTGTACTATAAATTGCTCTAAATCTGCCCAGTCCTAGCTGAGTTAGAACCGACGTTGTAACCAGCTTTGTGGGGGTCTAGCAATCCTGGGCAGGTGGGGGCACTCCTCAAGTTACAGCATGAAAAAATGCTTGTGTAGTCTTTGGGAAAACACTATAGTTTTCTACTAAATAGTAAAAAAAAAGGAGTAGTAGTATTTAATATAACAAGGAAGTGTCAGATGGCTAATGTGATGGTGACAAAAAAATTCGTTTAACCTGAATGACGGGACACTGCCTTGAGCAACCTGATATGATTAGATCTGCATTTAGTAGGTAGTAGGATTAAATGACCCCTGGAGATCCCTTCCTATCTAAGTTATTCTGTGATTCTGTGATCATCTATAATGATTCTAGTCAATAGAATATGCAAAGATTATCAGAACTTTTTCTGTACACATTGATTGTATGCTACCCTTTTGCATGGAGTAATTTGTAGTTTGTTATAGAAGATGGTTGATGTTTTTCTATTTCTAAAATGTTCCATATGTTCTCTATTTGCTTTTTTATTTTATTATATCCTCAAATGCTTCAGTAATGCTCTGTCCCAATGTATCAGATTGTATGGGCTAGGAATGCTCTCCTGTTCTGGTCATAGGACATATCCACTTTGAAACTCCCAGGAGAGTTCTGTGTTAAGCAAGATATGATGGCAGAGTACCACACTGTGTCTTGGAAGTGTGTCATTTTGAGGCACAAGGTTCTTCATAAGTCTTGATCTTTGTTCTACAACGTAACCCCGTTAGCCCCTGGACACATGCGATAGCAGATTATGCTTTCCAAGAAAGCTGGCTGCAATAGTGGATTCAGGAATGGTGGGGAAACCTCTGGATGGGAGGTGCAAGACAGAACAGATCAGTGGATAAATCGTACCCTCAAATTGTGACTGAAATGTATGTTTGTAGTTTCTTTAGGTTTGTGTAACTTCTTTAACAATTGTCAGGCTCTTTCCTTAGAACTGAATATTTAACTTAGGTCTGCTACTGAAAATACAAGTGGAAGTTGGTGCTCCTCCCAGGGTTCACACAAAGGTTCCCGCTACAGCCTTGTTGTCCCATGCATTATACTACATGATGCTGCATAGTGTGGAATGGAGAGGCTGCTCTTTTTCTTTCTGGTCACTTTGAGCCTTCTCTTACAAATGTTGCTCAATAATACAGCACTATTTCAATGTGCTTGCCTATGTCCATGATACTTTCTGAATTGCATTTATTTTGTGTGTGCACATGTGTGTGTGAAAGAGAGCCAGGGAGAGGGAGTGAATAATTATATAAAAGTATACACTATTAAAATAACTTATTTTCTGTTATCTGAGAAAACTAGCACTGCATTAAATATGTTAGGGAATTCAATCCATAACAGCGCTCCAAAAATGTCGTGCGTGTCTTTGTAGCGTTATGTATCACTATTTTTATGTTGTCATCAATTAGCTTGAGTTGAAAGGCATTGAAAGACCACATACTGATTAGCATTTTCAAATATTCTGCTTCCAATCAGTAAATTATATTCAAATGCCAATACAAATTGTAACATTTCCTGTATGTGAAAACAAATTGAACAGTTGGTTCCTCTTAACATTTATATAATATTTATTATAAAGACATTTCTGGATTGAGTACCTACAAGCATGCAAATCTCTTCATTTGTTGCATTGCAGTAAATGTTGATTTTAAGAAGGCAGTGTTTATTACTTCATATGATAGGAGGCTCTGGTAACCTTTGAGCTGGTGACTTCATTTTACCCCATACTAATTCTCTTAATGGGTACTAGAATTGATTGCAGTAGCAAGAATGCCTTGTGTTGGCATTAGACAAGAACAGAAGCATTTCTTGGCAGGTTCCTGACTGCATTCATGTGATTTAATATGCATTTTTTGATTACTGTCTAACCTTCTACAACCTTTACTGTCTGTCTTTTGCCATTAAAGATTCATCTCCCAGTCTATCAGGTGAAATAATAGTCTGGAGAGATCTGAATTACCTCATCTTGACCTATTTTAAATCAATGCAGGCTAACATGTACGATCATCTCAGCAACATATCTTTAGAAGCTAATCGCTGGGAAGAAAAGTCCCTAAATGTATGCTAGAATGCAGTAACCTATTAATTAATATAATTATTCATCTGAGAGCATAATCTTGAGCAAGCATGTTTCAATTGCACATAATGTTCTAGTGAACAGTGTTAGGCTGATACTCTACTCAAGGATACAAAGTTTATTCACATAAATCCTTGTGAATAAGGCGGAGTGGTGAAGCAGGTACTCTATTGAGAGTGCATACAGATTAAAAAAAAAAAAAAGTAAATTTGTAAAATTTCCTTAAATGTAACTGAGTTGTTTTTTTTTTTAATGTTACTTGAAGGTTCTTTGGAGCATAACTTTTGGTTACTTTGTGATTTCTCAGGGGGGCAAAAAAAAAAAAAGAAATAAAAAGGTTGTAACTGCAATAATGTCTGAATATTGCTCTCCTCTTTTATTTTTCATGACTTTGTGAAGGCTATTTTTTAGACTGAACTATTTTCAGTCTGTTCTCTGTTCATATGAATGTTCTTGGGAAGCTGAGGCAAACTTATTGATCTGTTTCCTAATGAGTGGAAAATGTTACTATACCAAATTTACTATTTCCTATTTTTTGCTTCTTTCCTTCTGCATGGCAAAACAGGAACAAAAGTCTGAAATGTGGCAACTGCTTTTAAAAATGAAGTTTGTTAGGGTTTCAGATCATATCTTTCACATGTAGAAGTCATTAGAAAAAGATTTTTTTTAATTTTCTTTTGATATTAACGACCTAAGTGGTAAGAATTTTCAGAGAACTGCAGAGGGAACAGGATCCTAGCCTGAATAGCCCATCCCTACAGTTTCTCTGCAGAGGTCACTACTGCATCCTTTTCAGAGCAAGAATCACAGCAAATTGAGAGGATAAGCAGAAAGAAAAGAATTTTCTTTCAGGAAGAGCAAGAAAAGAAAATTAGAGTTTATCTAAAAATATCAAAACAGTGAATCCTCCCAGCATCTCACTTAATCTACCAACATAGAGGCTCTCCGGCCACGTTCCAAAAGGTTTGTGATATTTTTTTCCTTCAAATGACTTCTCTTGTCATTAAAAACATTTTCTTCTTGAAAAAGAGCTAAAATAATGGGACTTTGTGCAAGATGTTAAGACTTGAGAAGCAATGTCCATCAGATTGGTAGAGAAATATTTTTAGATAATATTTACTGACTGTTCAATTGGTCTATTTGAAGGCTGTAAGTTTAGACTTTGGTTTGTGTCTTTTAAGCATTGGTTCTCTTTCAGAAGGGAATAATCCTAGTAAGCAAAAAGGGAATCATGTTACTACCTACAATGTACTGTAATCATTTAAGTCCTTAGGCAAAATTTCCTCTTAGACTGTGGCTAAGTCTAATACTGAGTCAAATAAGCTAAATTAAATAAGCCAAAAATTGTTCTACTTTCATAGCAGCTTCACAATGACCACTCAGTGTGCCAATTCTTCCTTTTCTGTGGTCAAGGAGACATCTGATCCAATTGATCCAAATGAAAAAAAGGTTAAGATCTGAATAAAAAATAAAACAAGCAGTATTCATGATTAATTAGGTCGTGATAAGACTTACTCTGATGAATAAGTTTAAGTACTAGTTGTAAAGCAGAGTTAAACAAAAAGCTGTCAAAAATAACATTAGTCTTGTCCTGGAATTTGCTTTTGGCTATTCAGACATATTCTACAAAAACACTTTAATGAACATTTGTAAAATATGGCCCTCCTATATAAAATTGGAATTATACCAAGACTTGCAATTATGGATGAATATGACAGTTACAGAGCAGCTTCCAGATAGTTTTACTAATGGGAAAACATGCTAAAAACTTTTTTACATTTTCTAGTTTTGCATGTTCATAATTTGATGTGGAATCTAGTTTAATAAAAAGTTGACTGTTTCATGTACTGTATTAATGCTAATTAAACTTACTGGGAATTACTGTGGAATAGCAATCATGGTGTAATTTAAAAATAGAATCTTTAAATCAGTAGACATATTAATGTTCTGTACCAATCCTGCAGGTGTTTTAGGGCCTTTTTGATTCATGTAAGATATCTAATTTTAATGATGAAAATATTATTTGGCTTTAATGTTAACATGTTGACTTTCTGGATGCTAAGAGCATTGTTATTTGTGCAACACATTGTAAGCACTGTTGTGAAAACCTGAAGAAATATATCAGGTTTTTCTTTTCTGTTGCATCCTTTCTGGGCTAAAATAAGACCAAAGTGGGATTCATTGCCCGAGTTATTTTTGGGAAGTGTCAAAAGATTCAGTATTTTCTCTCAAGGAAATTTCTTTATCAAGTCCCCTATTTCTCTGCTCCTCTGTAACTTGGCTGGGTAATGAGTGCAGCCTCCCAGGCACTGCAGGGGCGTACGTAGCAGTCCATGCATTTTTTATATGGGTACTTAGGAAGTGGAGATGTTGTCTCAAGGGGATTGAGACATCTCCCTCTGTCTCTGAAAGGGATATGCTTATCTCTAGCTATAGAAATAGCTATGCTACTTTAAGGATGCATTTGCCTCCTAATACACTGAATTTCTTACATACGTACATGTAAGTCTGTTTTCATCTGTGTCAGTTTTCAGTAGAAAATGTAGTGTTCCAGGAAGGGATTTTTTAATGTTTTTCACATTACCATAGCATCAGCCTTATTTCCACGAATCACAATTAAAAACAAAAACAACAACAAAAGAATTACTTTCAGAAACTTGTTTTTTGTTTCTGGAATGCTTCAAACAGGGTAATATTCTGGAATATTCAATGAGGACCATATGCAGCAGCAACCATAGAAGTGAATGAATACTGACATCAGATGATAGGGAATTAAACTAATGTAACTCCAACCTCTTCCACATAATGGAAGTCAGAAAATAGGAGATACATTATTAAAATACTGCTACGTAATACATTTTAGAATATCATGTTAGAATACATGATTTTATTTTCTTCTGCTACTTTAACGATAAGATAGCTAGGTCATGAAAAATGTTCTGGAAAAAAAAGGAAATATATAGAAACTCGAAGCTTTCTCATTGGAAAACAGCAAAATAGAGAAAAGGAAAGGAGGCAGAGGATGAAGGCCAGAAAAACTCTGATAATTTTTTTTCTCCATCGATCAAAATGAAATCTCACCCTAAGTTGTTATTTAACAAACTCAAAGTTCAGACATGTTTTATGTATCCTTTGGAAATGAAATGTTTAATAGAAATTTTCATGGGAAGAATTCTAATTTTCTGGCTAGTCCTATATTTAAATCATCTTCTGAGTTTCTAGTAAGAGAACTGCATGTTCTTTCATAAAAAAGTGGTACTCAAATCCTGTAATAGGAGACCTTTTTAGAAATCCTTGCTGAGAACAGTTTGTCCATGTAAATTAAGTGTACACATTAGTGTAGTTCTGCAGCAACTTTCGAGTAAATTGTGTCTATAGAAGACATCTGCTTTTACTTGACATACTAGAAGTGTCATGAACCAAAAATTTGCTGTGCATTTAAATTGATGATACAGTAAATGCAATTACCTGCTGTGCTTGAGAGCTGACTCCAGCGCTTGAGTAGCTGTGGGGCGTGAAATAAGCAAATGACAGTCGTAATCAGTCTGTTTTGCATTGCCCTGATTTTGAAGATGATTTATTCCTGTCATAAAGATATTGAAATCATTAAAATGAAAAACAAAAATGATGATATTTTTCTTATTCTCTATTTTGGCATAAAAACCATAATTTGAAGTGTCAAACAAAATTTGGAAAAGAAGGCTATGAAGGCTCTTTTCCAATTTTAGATCTGACATAGGATTTTATTTTTAAATTTTTAAATGTTACTTATCTGCATTCCATTTTGAAAGGAATGTAACTTACAGGGAATCAGGAAATCTCATATTAGGTCATATTATACACAGGAGTGGACAGTATTGGATGCTGAAGCACCAAGTGGTGTTTCCTTTTCTCACTGTTGTATTTTTATATCATAAGTAGCTTAGGAGTTGCTCAGCTTCCATGCAAATATCTCACTTCTTCAGAAAGGAAAAATCATACATTGTCCCCACCATGCAATTGCCATATTTTTCTTGCTGTTAATATTATTCGATGGAATTATTCGGTGTACTTATGCCTGACACTCTCATGCTTTCTCTATGAATGTATAAATATTGGTGCATGTTTGTATTTTGCAGCCTGAGCTAATCTAAGTAGCTACTGGCAGGTCAGGTAACGCTGCTGATTGCTTTTTATTGCATCCTCTTTGATTGAGTTCTCATTCTCAATGTCTTTCTCTTAAACCAAAGGAACATTGGAGAATTGAGAATTGGAGAAAGGAACAATGTTCTGCTATTTCACTTGTAACGGGAGGACCAAATAGAGAGGGCAAGATGCTTCACAGAAGTGTCTATTTTGTATGTGGGACAGTCAGCCAATGTGGGAATTGGTAAAGTGCAGTTGTTGTAGCAAACATAAATGTCCCACATGTTTAAATCATGAGTGTGTAGTCTTGACTCAGGAGACCATTTTCATCTTGTTGTCACAGTGTGACATTTTTAGCGTACATGACCATAGGCCACTACTAAAATTGTTTCCAGTTCCCTATTGAATTATTTGGGGAAAAAAAGAAAAAAAGATTCCATTATACAAGAAAGAAGCACACTGAGATCGCTGAGATTTTTTTAAATGTCAGTTTGTTCATTATATATTCAAATGTATGTTTAGAGTTCACCTAAGTTATTCATGGAGAGAACCAAAGCTTCTAGAGAGTTTTTTCAGCCGAGAGAGCATCCACGAATGCAGAGATGCCGGCTCCTGCACGTGTCTCCTCCCTTGGTGGCGTGATGACACTTTTCAGTGGTGCTCTAAAATAGAGGGGTTTCATGGTGGTCTTTTTAACGAGGTGTGCAGAAACGGATTGCTGCATATGGAAGCTGAACCTGGAGATTCACTGTAAGCAGTTTTGCTGGGAAGCTGTGCTGTGGACCCACTATTTGGTCTTGTGTGCTTTAAGAGCTCAAAATTGCTGTGTTTGTGAGAAACTACATATGATCAAAACTGCTTTCAGAAAGTGCTTGGAATACTTTTGCTGTCAATTAAAAGTCCTCTTTTCAGACTTCAGCATGGGAGAGCAACCTGGGAGCTCCTGCAGTATCCATCAAAACCACCTCCCTGACCTATCTGGGTTGGGCTTTCATTGCTTTGCCTCAACAGGGCAAATGCCAGAAGACTCTCAGGAACCTTCTGTTCTACTGCCTTGTCTACAGCATGGCATACAAATGCCTCTGCTAGACCTGTTAGCAATCATTTGCAATAATTTATCAAATATTTTCTTAACTTTAAGCTATATCATTGTATAATTGCTGCATACCTAGGAGATGTATTTCTGAGGGCCGTGGTTAAACTTTGAAAGCCTACATAAGCAATGAAAGTGAAATTTATGATGGATGGAAAGCCATGGGATATATATGTTTGTATTGTTGTAGGTGTTTTATCTTTCTTCGGAATAATTTGGATGTTCTTTTAAGTACACTCAGAAAAACATTGAACAACTCTTCATTTTGTTTTTCAGTGTGCAGTGACCTGGAATTCAGGGAGGTCGCAAACAGATTGAGAGACTGGTTTAAGGCACTTCACGAAAGTGGATTTCAGAATAAGAAGATTAGGATTGTACAAAGGCCTGAAAGAAGCAGTAAGATTTTCTACTTACGTTATTTGATATTCTCTTTGATACTTCCCCATACTTCTGTATTTTCACTGCAAAGACTCACCTTATTCTTGTGCACTTTAAACATCCATGTGCAGGAAACCTGTGCACCTCTGTGCTTTTCCAAAGTCAGTGTCTTGTTTATGAAGCAGGGCTATATGGTTTCGTACTGAAATATGATGTTCACTTTCAACTTTTAATGTCATTTGGCAGGACTTCTGCTCATAAAAGTAAATGGAAGCTACCAATCTCAATGCTAGAACTCAAAGCCATATTTCACTGAGAAAAGTACAGTGGAAATGTTTTTGACAGAACTTAGCAATTAGCTGCTGTACAATTAGCTCCCGCATTAAGAGAAAAAGAGAATGAGTAGAGATTTTGAGCAACTTTTCCATAGACAAAAGTGAGTTGCTGAATGGTTAGTTGTAAGAAATAATGTGGAGAAGCCTGAATTATCTGTGACCCATCCCTGCTACTTGATGGCACAGTAAGTACTGTTACAGGGAAACTTAGATAAGAAAAAGCTTGTAAGAAAAATGAAATCTTCAAGGACATACTTCAAATTGGCAAAGAGGAGTGGAGTACTAATGAAGTGGAAACAGTAGGGGGCATATGATGTTCTTAACCACCTCAAATGTTGAAATAGACTTTTTGTTGTAAAAAGTAGTAAAGTTTCAACAAGTAATTATCAAAGTTTCTTTTTTTATCGCAATTAAAATGTGCAATAATAGTCTTAAGAGTGAAGTCCTGCTGTGGAGGAGAGTCAAATTAGATTCTGTAAGCCTTAAACCTCTACCTTTCATTAATGTGAAGAGCAAGCTATTTATGAATTCCTCCAGAGCATAATATTCACAGAACTTGGCCACCACTGATTGCTCATCTGGTTCCTCCATTATTAACATTTTAGAATGTTTGGTGTATTTGAACTTTCATTGCTAATTTTTGCATTCCATGTTCTTTTTCCTACCCTCCCCCCTGCCCAAGGAATCCATTTATTTCATTTGATTGGAAATGTTATTTATGTAAATGGTTCTTCATGCGGAAGAAATAATTCTGTAAAGCACCATGAATGAAAAACGAGTGTCTTGTATGGGAGCACTTCTCTTAGAATTGAGAAAAAATGTGCCTGAGATAAAGTGCAAATATGATATTGTTGCTTGTAATTGATATTTTAAAAAAATGCATTTGATTTGCAAAAAAATGCAAAAAATATGTTTGCAGTTCACATTCTTATCAGTTTCCATTACTGCCACATGATCTAATTCTTGCCCAGTAATAACAACAGGAGAAATGCAGAATACTAGTCTGTTAAATATGCATTTGTTATATAGAAATGAATGAAATGACACTAGCTTTTATAATATAGCTAGTGTTAGCATTACTTTAGATGGTATAGACCAAAATATTTCTGAGAAATGGGGTCATTTTTTAGAATAGATTGTTGAAATATATCAAAACCCATAGGTTTGAGAGGTCTGCAATCATTTCAGCAGAAAACATTAGCTTGCAGTTGTGATTACCTTCCTTTTAATGTCCATGAGGATCTTTTGCACCTAACTCAATATAGAAAGGAGTTTTCTAAGGCAGAGAGGGAAACATACTCATCTTTAAAAGCCTCAGGAGGAAGATCTTATCCACAAGTATAATTCTTACAATTGAGAAAAAGCAAAAAAGTCTCTGGCCCAGTTTCCATAATTTCCTTTTGGAAGCCTGGTGTTTTAGAAGTCTCGCCTTTGTCTATATAAAGAAATCACAGGGGTACTTTAGAAAATATCTGAATGTCAGGTACAAGTTAGACTGTCGACCAGACAGAATCAAGTGTTAACGTGGATAACTTACAATTTTCGGGAAGAGTCTGCTTATATTGTTACTATTGACTTTAAATTCCCTGTGAGCTTGGTGCTGCCTGAAATGTTTGTCTTTACTTATACTTTTAATCTTGTACCAGAAATTTCCCAGAAGTAGCCAGAATGTTTTACAAAATATGAAGTGGATGGGGGTTTAATTTGGATTTTATGTTTCAAAGGCATTTTATGTTTCATCAGCATAAACAAGATGGTAGCTTTGTACGGCAATGTTAAAAATTGCTAGTACTTAATAAAATGTTAGAATATAATCTAGAGGGTTAGTAAAAGGCTTTGGTGTGTTTATTTCCTTTTTTTTTCCCCTAAAACAAAGCAAATCAAATTTAAGGAAATGGTTACATACCAGACTTTCTGATAGTCTTTTTTTCTTCTTTTCTTTCTCTGTTAAAAAAAAACAAAAAGGTGTTTTGATGAAAACTGAGAATTTTTGCAAAAAAATTTTGAAGAGTGACCCTTGACATTTTTTTTCATAATTATTTTTCACAGTATAGTCAACTACTCAAATTGCAGACATCTAACCGCAATCAGATTTCTTGCAAAGGCAAATGATCTTATGTATTCTGGACATTTTAACTAGATTGAATTAATTTGAAAGGCAGTGGAAAATGCAGTCCTGGAGACAGAAAGTGATCAAATATTCTTTTTTTTTTTCCCCTACATAATGTAATACAAATATATATATTTTATTAGCAGGCTAATTTTATGTGTTAAATATCCTAAAAATAGTTTGCTTTTAGTGTTCTTTATAGAAGTATAAGCATTGTTGTATATGTTATTTTTTCACATTATCACTTTAAAGCAATTTGTGACATCCTTTTTGATTTTTCATTTACATTTGGGTTTTTCATATTTCAGTCTCTGGTGGCTTTTAGGACAGTATTTATTAAAAAAGGGCATTTCTGACCTTCTAACCAAAGTAACTCTAGTACTAGTTGACAATGCCTTGCTGGTGCTTTTCAGAATTGTTGTACTGTTATATAATCCACAGTGAAGTTTACAATAATGAATACTATACCTAAAGAACAAAAAAAGAATCCTTGGGTAAATAACAACAACAAAATAGAAGGTTTAGGTTAATATGCTGATATCAAGTTAAAAAGACACCTATCGTGTATTTCTACCAATGGGTATAGAATTTTCTTTAACTGATACCTATTTATAAAAGAAAATATTCTAGTGAGATTTAATTTCCAAACTCCCTTTTGCATCCATATGTATACAGACAGTATATATCTAAGAGGACCATTGTAAATGCTGTATAAACACTTCAATCTTGTCTTCTTAAGCAGTTTTGTCTAATTAGATGATACATATGGGAAAGAAAAGTGTTCCCTGGTCCCATTATTATTCCTGTGCAGATGGCTAGTGCATTGAAAACTTAAGTGAAATTTTATCAAAATTTTCAAATATTTTAAAAACATTTTCTCATTTAGTTTTTTTATTTAGTTTTTGTGTTAATTATATAATGAATTTAAATATTAATAAAGGGAGTTAATGCATCAAATGCAGATCACGGGAAATACCACAGTCCCACAAACAGTTTTGCTAACTGGCAGCCTGTACCTGAAGAATATTTCTTATGCACTTGTCTTGTTATACAGTGAAAGACTAAAGATAAACAGAATTTTCTTACAGCCTGGGAAGAATGTGATTACTTAGATTCCAATATACTAATAATTTTGAAAACAATAGAAAATAGAAGAAATATTAAAGAAAATAGCTTATAATTAGCTTGTCTAGAAAAGCCATACATCTAGGTAGGATATGATATTGGAATTGCCAAAATACCCTCACAAACCTAGAGTAAGACCATTTTTACTTGGAAAAGGCTGAAGAAATTGAGTAATTTCACCTATTTTCTATAAAGCTATATAGATGTTTATTTTAGCAATTCTCTTATTTTATTTTTCTCTCTCCAACTACCTTTTTCTTTAAGTTAGCCATCACTCCTATTAATAAAATAGCCAAAACTCATCCCTGCTGTCAGTCTGTTGACAAGGTGGTCAACAGTGGCCTTCAGCAATAGTCTTCACCTTGAATATTTTTTCCATGTAAAATTCTCAAAAAAAAATTTAGTGGAAAAAAGGAGATTTCAAGATACAAACTTCCACAAATGCACTTTGCAGGTCTGCTTCATTTCATTTCCATGCACCTTTTGCTATAAAATGTGAGTCAATGACTTGAAGGTTTTATCCTAAGTCCTTAAACTCCTTAGACCCCTAAATCTTGCACTAATCCTGGCTCTGCTCCTGTGTGGGTAATCACAGTGACAGTCTTAGACAAGAAAGTCTAATGCTCTTTCTTGGGCTGGTAAGGAGCCAGAAGACTCTGGGCACGATCAGTCCTTTTACAAAGAGCAAATATGACAGAAAGCAATCACAGCTGCTTAGTCCTCTTCCTTCTTCAGTCTGTTCTCCTCAAGCATGTTCTGGTACAACTTCTTTAGGAAGTGAAATTTGGTGCAGCTTGTTCACTGCAGGTCTCAGCTGTAACATGCGGTTGGTTAAAAGTTATCCAATAATCGCAATATTCAACAAATCTGACACAAACTGAAACCTTCTTGTTGTGGAGCTTGCAGCTGCACAAGCAAGGTCTATGCTCTAGACATCTGCCCTCTAGCACACTAACCATTTCCTAGTGTTATTAGTACTTTGTTTTATTTTTTTCTGGTTATCAGAAATATTTTGTTTAGTCTTTAATTTCAAGTGAAAAGTCTTACAGTTGTCTTACAGTTCAGCAGTTTACATTCTAATAGCAGGCATCATTTTCTAATTAGTGATTTAAACCCTCACTGCTAGAAGAACTGTTAATTTTGCATGTGTTTATTCACTTGGGTGATTTGTCCCTGTCTTTTGCTGGAAACGCATACTGGAAGGAATCATGCAGCTTCTCTTGGCATACTAAATACACAACTTTTGTACAATGCAATATGTGACCCAAAATACTGCTTTGATTTCCACATAAACAATCACAAAAGCTATCATCTTCCCCAATGCACACAAGGATTTATTACTTACAAGCTTAATAACCTGGCAAACAATAATCTCCCTTGAAAAGCAGATTATATTTACTAAGAATCAAAATTCTCCCCTGAGAAAAAAAACAGAAATGCAGGAACTTTCTGTTGGCTCCTTTTGTTGTAATGTTTTGATGGCTATTGGGTAAGCCATGCATGAGGAGTCTATTTCCCAGCAATATTTTCCTTTGAGATTGCTCTGGTTGAGGAAAGGAGCTTATCCAGAAGAACCTGGCACTTTACAGTTTTCTAAATCAACTTGTCTTGCAGTATATGCATTGGTGAAGTTCAGTTAAACCCTAAATCCTTCTCGTTCATTTTCACTAGTTTTAGATGGCAATCAGATATAGTTCATTCTAATATATGGAAAGAGATTTCAAATAAGCAGATAAAATGAGAAAAAGAAATCTTTGCTCTAATTTAAATATCTAAGCAACAATTTTGCTCTTTTCGGTGTAATAGCCTAGCCATTACCAAGAAGAAAAAATATTATTCTTATTAGTACACTATTTTCCCCCTTTGCTTTCCCTTGTTTTCTAGTACGTGTCCCTGCTCTGAAAACTCTGCAAGCTCAGCATTCCCAATGTGATAAAATTCGCAGTCTGTGACCTGAAGTAATTGATTTCTTAGTTCTGGGTCGCCTGGTGATAGTTGTACCTAATGTGCCAAAGCATGTTGGCAAAGGTTTAACTCCTGGTATATCCTTAACTGCTTTGCTGGCTCTTTTTATTCAAGTGTGTCACCTTGACGAGTAAAAGCTGTATTATTTTTCAATATAAGAGTAGAGAGAGGGCAGTTCTTGGGTAATCTTAGCATAAACTGGGACAGTTGCCTAAAGATTCTTAAAGACTGGACCAAGAATTTTACTTTATCCCATTAATCTGTTAAGGGTTTATGCTGGGAACATGGTGCTCAGGTAACCCTCTTGCTGTGGTTTAGCTCTTCAGGAGGAAGTGGCAGCTCCGTTTTTGATTAAATGATGCCATTTGTTGTGGCCACATGTGCCTTTCCTTGGAAGTATTCTGGCTTTTTAAAAATCTTTATCATCTAGACAATATTTGCTCTATATTTCAAACAGTTCTGCAGTACCCCACAGTAAGTGATAGTCCTGAAGAGTTTGGCTTGCCTTGCATCCCAAAACGAGCACTGGAAGATGAATCTTTCTCTCTGTGAAACACTTTAATTCTAAATGCCACGAAGTATTAAGAGCTAGGAAATAGTAAGAGCTAAAAGAAGGATATTTGACCTGTAAATAGTAATAATAAGAAGAAAAGTTGAGAAGCATATTTAGAAGAAAAATAAAGAAAAACTTTTAAGGTAGGACATGATTGCTTTTTGAAATGATTACATGGCAAAACTATTTAGTAAAATGCTAGAACCGATAAGCCACACTGATTTCCCTAATATATGTTTCAACTTCACAGATATTTTAGGACAACTATAATGAAACAAATTGTTATTTTTCTCTATGTACTAATGAAGAATAAGAACTAATGCAATAAGTTTGTTATGTAATTTCTTTTTCTTTTAAAATAGTTTATTAATTTTGACATGTCAGCTATGGTATATCCTTGTTGACTAGAATGTCATAATAAATATCAGATTCAAATTATATATTGAAATATTATGCTATAGTTCAAATATAATTTTAATTAAATTTCTAGAATATATTAGAACATAATGGCATTTTTCTAACACTTACCTGTCTTCCTACTAATTAATAAAATTATTGGTTTTGTAATTCTTTTGCTGTTTCCAGTGCAAATGTTTTCATTCAAACTCTGTTCATAATTATGACAAACTTAATAGATGAACATCCAGTGGGATATCATTATCGAACACACTTGTTTTAAAGAAGTGAGAAAATTTGGAGGAATAGAAATGGAGGATGAGATTAATTCACAAGTTAATTCTGGTTATGGCAATGAAGGAAAAATAAGGAAATGTCTTCAGAAATACATCATTCCAACTGTCATCCGGTAGAGCATGAGGCCTTAGAATTGTTCCCTGGTCTGTCACTGTCACCCCAGATAAATTTCTTTCTATTTAAAGCAATATTGGAAACTGAATGAGGGGAACGGAATAAGCGCAGTTTCTTTTTTCTGTTTCATAGGAGACCTTTATTAAATATGTAACACAGTATCCTAAAATATTTAGAACCTAATAATAAAAATGTGTGTTTTTCCAATATGGACCACAAACACTAACTTAAAAGTATTGTGTTCCAAGCTTGAAAATAATTCTTCAATCAAAAAAAAAAAAAATCCATAGACTGATGGGCTTTTTTGTACAATAATTTACTTTGACGCAAAAGATCCATCCCTGTTTCCGTGTTCCGTTTTGTTGTTTCCATGTTCCTCTTCTGGAGGAGAAAAGCAGACTCTCCTCTTTTTGCATCACCAGCATGCAATCTATATTTGTTCCAACCTATCAGCAGAAACCCAAACCATGCATCAGATTTATGTGAGTACAGAGAAGTATGTTACTAGAAGACCTAAGAATTGTGCTACTGACAATGATAATCACCTTGAATGATGCATATAGATACAAAAGTAAAAAAAGATTTGTTTTATTTTAGAAGAGGTTCTAGTGATGGTGTTTAGAGAAATTACATCTGTGATTTTTGTTAAGAAAATTTAATGAAAAACAACCTAGTAAAAGTAGTCTTGGAAGTCCACAATGGCAGTGTCACATGAAGCATCCTTTTTCTATTCCCTCTCTAGCTTATTCATTTCCCAAAGCAAGCCATTAGACATTGTATATATTTCATTTGTTATAAAAGGATCAGATCCTGAGAAATACATACATGCTGTGAGGACCCAAACTGAATTTTATATGAAGCAAATAGAATTTACTTATTTTAATAATAGAGTAGTAGAAGCTGGGAATTTCTGTGTGCTAATCCGAGCTCTCATTTTAACTTTTTTGATGCCTTAGGTAATGAGTCATCAGTCACCAGTTTTCTTCCTTTCATTGTTTTCATTTTTAACCTAAAAGCTTTTAGGAGAATTGCATTTAGTAAGCACTAATTCTGTACTCAAGTGTGTGCTCAACTGCCTGGTCACATGCAACATAAGCCAAACGTGACTCACCAGCATGAATGTCAAAGAAATTGTGATTTTTTTAATAAGATCATAAAATATTAAAAATTCCAGTAATTTGTGGCTGATGTAATTGATCAATAGCTCATGCCTGGAGTAACTATAACATGCCATGGTGCTTTCAAATAATGATGCATGAATGGCACCTAGCATGGCGCACTTGTAGAATCCCTATTCCATGGCAGGAACCATGCATGGAACAGGGTGAAAATGTGTGCATATGGAACACAGCTCATAGCTTGTACAGATGGAAGAGACCTGGTTGTTTCTGGATTTCTCACACATGTCCACATGCAAATCTTCATGTTCTTTGTGGTCAGTGCAGGAAAAACAGAGGCGAGCTTTGAGCTCTGGTTTCAAGAATAATGAGCTTTGTGTGTTCCTTGTGGCCCTTTTTCCACAGAAGAGTTTGGAAAGATGCAGACTGTAAGAGCAGCTCTGATATTGGCAGCAGACTGCTCCTAGCAGTCATCTTTTTGATGGCCTTCTCCAAGACGTAGAGCAAAGATGAAATATCTTAACTTTCAAAGCACGGCTAGAGCTGAGTATGATCCTTTTTCACAAAATTCAATGTACATAACAGGTGGAAACACACGGACTCCAGTGAATTACCTGTAATTTATACCTTTGCTTAGTTCTGTAAACATTGCAAACTACTTAAGCTTCCCTCTCCTGATTTATGAAATCACTAAGATTCTGCAAGAGAAACATTTTCCTGGAAATCACTGTAGGTCATTTATTATTCTACGTAATGTGTGCACTATAGGTATAATATTTGACAAGAAAGCTCATATTTCTAAATGCTTTTAGACTGATGGTAGGATTAATATTCTTACCAGATGAATTTAATGATTTTTTAAAATAAAGTTGAGATATAATTTATACACAGTATTTCAATAGCATACCATTATTTTGCACTATAGATCATACTATTCACGGGAGCAATTTCCATGATGCGGCATTTTTGAGCATGGTCCCTTCTGTATCTTTCCTGTTATCTACTTTTTTTTTTTTTTTTTTCCTTGCCTTCTACGATTTGATACCAGCATTTTGCCAATTTGCAAAGACTCCCTTGGCTGGATGTTTAACAGGCTTGATACGAACTATGACCTCCTGTTGGACCAGTCAGAGCTTGGAAGCATTTACCTTGACAAGAATGAACCGTGCACCAGGGCGTTCTTCAATTCTTGTGACACGTACAAGGACAGTTTGATATCTAACAACGAGTGGTGCTACTGCTTCCAAAGACAGCAAGGTAAAAGATGAAAGCAGCCTGCACATGTAGATGATTGATCTTTCTGGAGTATTTTATCTTTTCTGAACGTGTTTAAAAGAATACAATGAACTGCAAATTTGTTTTAGGGTTTTAGATCGATTGTGAATATGTAAAAAGAAGTAAAAACAGACAAAAAAAAAACTAAGCTAAAGAGACTAAAGAGAAAAGCTCTTAGAAATTCAAGGATGCTAAGTAAAGTGTAAAATTGCAGCTAATGCTTTCACGGGAATATTGTTTCTCATGCCAACTTCCACTAAGTATGCAGAGAAAAGGGACCAAAATAAAAGAACAAAATGACTTAGACTAATTCTTTTCCTGTGTATCTCACCCACGTTACAAAATAAAGTTTATTCTACTAGAGCAACTTAATGTTCTATTTTGAGAGCCTACAAAATAATTGAATGAACATCATGCATAAAGCTATTTTCAGTCATTTGGGCCAATTGATTTTTAATAGCTATATGAATCTCTTGTTAACATCCTGATGTGATTAGGTTAAGCAAATAAACACAACCTATAAGAATCTTTTTTCTGAGGATGATATAATAATTTTAGATTTAGCAGAGTCATCACCAATTATATAATCAAAATAACTGTAGTGAATTTAAAAAATTATTCATTAGTTATTGGCTGAAACTGGACAAAAATATCCATTCGCTTTTCTTATCAACATGAGGGAGATTTTCAAGGGGAGAAATCGTAAC
>NW_010580017.1:89963-111477 GCF_000705375.1 Tinamus guttatus
AAGTTTGCACATCAACCTTTGAAAATTTAATCTCCTTTTTTAGATCTCATCTGTGCCTTTGAAACTATCCTGATAAATTCCTGTTAACCATCAGCATTTACAGTTTGATTCTGACTTCTGTAGGAGTAAAGATTCTTACCATGCCACATTTGCTAGTTATAAATCTGTAGATGCATAGTAACTAAATGCCCACTCTAATTTGACAGTTTTCCCAGTTGCAAAGTTAACATTTCACCTTTCAAAACAGTTTTTTGGTTGTTTTTTATTACAAAACAGTCTTTTGTCTTTCGTTTTTATAGGCAGTGTATTGTTACCAAAACTAAAATACGAAACGTTACCTATACCAGAAGCCAAGTTGTTCTTCAAGAACATGATGTGCTTTTTTTTTTTTTCTTTTTTTTTTTACAAAATACACTGGTTTGAGGTTGGTGTATAAACACTTTGAGTCTTTGGCTGGTAGCACTGATTCTTGTCAATTGTCAGACAAAGTACAGCACAGAAAATCTGGCTGAATATGAGCCAAGGTTCTTATACCAGCTGGCTGTCCTACCAATTTCATATAATGTGTGTACTGCATAATCAGGACGTTAAGAAAGCACCTTCATAAATTAGTTCAAGTAGTTTTACGTTCTATAGCCTATAAATACTATTTGTCCAAAATATCTGATCACGGTACTGCTACAAATCAATGAAGGTATCATAAAGGGCTGATCTTAACACCACCGTGTCATACTAGTGGCACCCTAATGGCCAGAAGCTGTGACCAGACTACCATGGGCACCTTGGCACAATCCAGCATTAAGTTTTCCTTCTCTTTTTCTATTTTTTCTCCTTTCCTGCCCATGTTGCTGTAATAAGGTGATGATTTAAAACAGATTAGATTGTTGCTGATACTAGCAACGTCTGGCTTTATATTGAAGACGATGTAGCCTCAGCACTGCAAATAAGGTGAAATCTTGCACATTTGATATGCATTCCATCTCTCCAAATTAACACTGTAAACAAAACCCATCTTCTACTTTTTCTAAAGATGTAAGGAGAGAAAAATACTTACAGTCATCTTTTGGCATTTATTTTTCTATTTCTTAGCCTGTGTACAACTACGTGATGTGCAAGCCCTAGATTCCTAGAGTATGAGTGACCACAGAATTCGTCTGTGATTTTCAGCATTAAGCTAAATCTTGTACTTTGTTCTAAATAAAATCTCTAACTAGACCTGTGCGATGAAGGAAATGGCTAGGTAGAGAAACTTATCGATTTCTTTCTGATTAAACAAAGTAAGCTCTGTCACGGAGAGAGCTCTATTCATTGAGCACAGCAGAGGTTTTCTGGACAGTTTTACAATACACTTCCACTGTGATATTTGAATATTTGCTTAGGTCATTCTCTGGGAAAACCTCATGTTCTTTGATCCTAACTTCTCAATCCAAGACTGTCAAATCAGACAAGTACTTGCAGTATCATTCTTATTTCTGCCTCGGGTCTTTTGTGATGAGTTAGAGTACACTAGGACCATTACTGCATATTACTTCTAGTTAACATAAACGTCATCTTATGAATACTCAAGTCAGTTGCTTCTTGCTCAGAAAAGGATCTTCTAACAGCTGTTCCACCTTGACTCTTTTTTTAACTCTTCTCAAGTGCTTCCTGCATATTTCCTTGGCCTCAGTCCTGCTTTCAATGTGATTTATTATTTCTGAGATACATCCAAGACATTCTGCAATGCTTCAGCATCTGCATTTCCCAGTGCATTACTGTCCTTCTTTATGCCTTTGTCCCTGTTGCCCTCCACTTTCAACTATAGTTCATTCAAATACTTCAGTGCCTGTCTTCAAAACTTATTTTCTTAGTTTTTTGATGCTAGCTTAACACTTATCGCTCTAAATGCGGAGGCAATTTCAAGTGTTGGTCTTTCAGTAAGGCTACATTTTTTTTTCTGCCAGGGCTTTGTCATTATTACAGCCTGGTTTTTGTTGCATCACTGCTAAAAATGAGTGGGAAAGTGCCCAGGTTTTCTTGGAATATTAAGGCTTAGCACCTAAACATCTTCTTGCTGCAGCCTTCCACATATGTCCGACATGTCTCTTGATGCCTTGATACTTTTCTTACAGGCTATTCTGTCTGTGAAAGATGGAAGAGTGCTCTATGACTTTTGAACTAATCCATCTTGCAGCAGAGTGATCAAGATTGTGATTTATGTTTATTACATCTGTTTACTCAGATTGCAGGACATTTAAATATGTTTACACATGATTTTGAAAAAAAGCAGAGTGCATCCTAACACACAACTGAGGTCCCCAGAAGGTTTTTTTTAAGGGCAGTATTGACTGTTTCAAGTCCTTACAGTTAAAATTGCAATAATCCAATAATAATTATAGGTAGCCCCAAGCACAAGCAAGACACAACATGGCAGCTTTAATCAGCAATGGACTGCATGTCAGAAGCGGGGTGTTCTGACATAAATTATCTACTTGATATGGAAAATCACTGTTCTCTAATCAAAAATCTGGAGAATCTGAGAAAGCTAGAGGCTCACTAAAGGCTCACAGCTTCTTGAGACATTTCTTCTGAAAATCCTGGAAATTTGTAGACAAGTGTACTAGTTTTACACCCATTGTTCTGTTAATGTGCTGAAGGCCTCAAAATGTGGTAGTAATAAGTAACTGGCAGCACCTCTTGTCACAACCGAACTTAGATGTCTCAAGGGCCTATATTCAATACCAGTATTCATCAATGCTTTGAGCACAGAAGAACTGAATGATTAGTGGATTCATGAATCGCATAGAACCATGCAGTGATACTGGTTCAAGCCACATTTATGGAAGAATCATGAAGGAGAAAGATGATTAGGTCTTTTGTTTTTATTCAGATCATCCTCCTGACTTTTCTGTGTCAGGTTCATTTCTATTTCAAAGGAAGTTTCCACACAGTGATTTTTGTAAAGGATAGGTCTCCTTTGTTCAAGACTTCTAAAGGTTGCCCAATAAAGTAGCTTTTCTACCAAAATAAATTCAGAATCTATAAGCAATCTTCCCAAACTCGGGAATTAGCTAGAAAGTGCAGATGGAAGCATTACATTTTGGAGAAAGAAGAAAAAGTATGTACTATGGACAAAAAGAAATCTGGTTGAAATTCTAGCTTGCCGCTCTCTTCAACAGATTTAAGCACCAGAGTGATTTCTTGTTAGTTGTTAAGTATTTTATACCGCTTTTGTCCTGAGAAGTGAAACTTAAGTATGAATCTTGAAGACTTGTCTTCTGAGAAGCAGAATTTTAGGTGAGTAACTTTCTCATAATGTCTTGTTTTCTTTTGATTAGTGCTATGCCTATTTTCAATCATACCGCCTAAAATTTATAGCTGGAAATGAAGTTTTTTGTTTAGACATAGTCCATCAACTTTGCTTTGCCACATATTACTGTTCATTTATACACTTCTGTGTTTCTAATTTAGGATTTCTCCATTGAACAAAATACTTATTTTTTTCTATCTAGATAAGTTCTTCTCGTCAGTATATTTGCCATCTTCTTTGGTAGATCCCTCTTGCCCCTGGTACTTGCGTGCACTATGATACAAAATAGATTGCAAAATAATTGGAAATACCTGTGTTTTGAGAGATAATTGGTCCTCAGAATGTTGAAAATACAGCTTCATGGGAAATATGAACTATTATGTTACTGCATATGTGCAATTAAGAATTTAAATCTTTAAATATCAGGAAAGACAGAAGCATTACCTTTGAAAGGTGCTGAATATATCTGGAATAATAGTGAGCATGCTTGCTATTAAGCTTACACTTCTTACAAAAAAACATATTAGACTATATTTCTTCAGCAAATACTCAAAGTCTAGGTACTTAAATAACTAAATTTAGCAAAGCTAAAACCTGCCCAGTGATGCCAGGTCCCAGAGGTTTTGAATGGCACACAGATAAAATTGCTTGAAAGGCATTACTTAAAATTTTGTTCTGGCACTAAGACTCCCATGAACAGCATTTTAGAATTAAAGCCTACTTTAAGGTCTTGATGCTAAAAATAATCATTATATGTTTAGTGTGAAAACTTGGCCCACTAGAATTGAGGCCAAGGATTGAACGGACAACCGTTTCACTCTAAATCTTTGTAAGCTTCTTTAAATATATCTTCCTAAGAAGAAATGTAAATAGCATTTGAAATGTAAAGCTAAGAGGAGTTAACAGCGAGTTCTCAGTGTGGGGTTACCATTGGCTTCCAGTTTCCATCTATTGGGTTAAGTGCCATGAATAATACAAAAGGCCTGTGAGTATAGGTAGTCTATACCAGCCAAAGGGCTATCTGGTCACCAGGAGCTCCGCTGGCATTATCACTAGTGTTTGAACATTTCCAGAAGCCATCTTCATGTCAATATATTCTTTCTATTCCTGGACTCTGTTGTCCATCCAGTGTTTCTCTGTCCTGGGTCCGGAATTCTTTCCCAGCTCACTCAATTGCAAGACTCAATTTTTGTTCTCCTTTCAGAGAAATTTGGGGAATTTGCTTTTGACTACCACCACTCAAGTGACTTTTGTAATTACTCTGTAAAGCAACTGGATTCTGGTCTAAACATGTCCTAGCTAGGTCTTACGGATCTTTGAACCGCGTGAGAAGTTTGCATGGACTGTATTTCACTCTGTTTCAGAACAGAGCCTTGACTTAATGGCTTGGCAAAGATACTCTAAATATAATCAAAGTTTGTTAAAGTGAATAATGCAATTAGTATTCAGACAGTGTGAGTGAGATTAGAAGAATATTGTGTGAGATCTGTGCAAGTTAAAAGACACATATGAGTGAGTTCAGTGACATTATTGCTGATACAGAGTGGGAAATGCCTTTATGCTAGTGATCTAATGTATCAATGTTCAAAGATTACTACTTTGCTGTCTTTGATCCTCTCACTTATTCAACAGTAACATATAAACATTCTTATCTTATTTCTTTCCTATACATTGAGCTGTGATACTGTGATGTGCATTTTAGAGAGAACAGAAAATTAGAGCAACCTATGCATCTGAACAGTGTAAAATTAAAATGTAAAATCTATTATATCTCCTAGAGCTATCTCTGCATGTTATGCTTTCAAAGTAAACTTTTACCACTGTTTTCAACTTAGTTTGCTGAACCTGGGACTTTAAACACCTGCTATCCACTCTTAAATTGCCATGAGAGAATCACAATCTTGCAAACCTTAGTGGAGAAAATAGTTTGTTAAATACAGAACATGAGCGTGAGTTCTAACAGAGAAATGAGAGAGAATCAAAAGAGCCATTTTGATTCTAATCAATACAAGCTTCACAGAAGCACCCTAGTTTCTATATTAATTGGGAATAATATAGTTACTGATTTGGTTTGGCATCCCTCAGTCCTCCAGAGTAGTGACTAGATGTTCATTTTGAAATGGGTTAAGTGGGAATGGCCTTTTGCACAAATCCATGGTGGTGCTCCAGTTCATAATTCTGGAGCTGTAGCAAGGTGCAATAATTATTTTCTTTCAGAGCTTTAGGCATGACTGCTAATATGAGACGTGTGTTTCTTAAGATCAGTAGTTAGAATGACTTTAGAAAGTAGCAAACCATAAAAACTTAATCATATGCTTTCATGGCGTAAACTTTTTAACCTTTCTTATTTCATTTTAGATCCACCTTGCCAGACGGAACTCAGCAACATTCAGAAGCAGCAAGGAGGAAAGAAGCTCTTAGGTGAGCCATAGATCATTCTTTTGAAAGTTTTATTGCTTACATAAATAACACTAGCGGAACAGCAACATAAAATCAATATTAATCCAACAAAGATAGACCGCAGTAAATTCCAGCAACAAAATTTATGAAGTTTTTGAAAGCTATTAAACTTAGTTTTATTACCTTACCTACCAAAAAGATATTACGTCTGTTTTATTACCCCAATAGAATGTACATTTTTACTGGTATGGAGGGGGCAGCCTCGGCACTCCTAAATTAGTATCTCTGCTGATTCTTTACTATAATATTCTTTAAGTAATTGAGATCTTCTTTGTGAAAGAATCTATACAGTATCACTATTAATTTTTCATGATTTTTACAAAGTCAAATCTTAATTTTACCCTCTGCATTTGTATAGAAGCTAAAATAAAAGTCATGGCCCATGGTAGTCAAAACTCTAATTCTTCTAAGGATGACTTCTCACTGTAACTATACACTTCAAAATGTTTTCAGATGAATATTTTCTATGCTGTGATTTATCTATGTCTTATGGCTCTTTAAAAAGCCCTCCGTTCATTCCAAATGAAAACCATCAATGGATTGTTTATTATTATGTATTATCTAAAGCCTTTTGGCTTTAGAACCTAGTTCACCTAGGTTTAACGTATATTATTTTGCTTTTTTTTGTGTGTGAATATAGTTATTGTATTGCACTGTGGTTGTCTTCTGTGGTAAAATATTAGTGGATCACTAAATGGATTGTAAAATAAACATTAAATAAAAATAGCTCCTAAGCCTTTCCGCAGATATTTCAGGAAGCCTGATCTGATTATTCAGACTAACTTATGTGCACTCCATTGATTACAGTGCATCTTATTTAGTGTTGTGAGTTACATATCTCTTTTCTAGCTTATGGAAACCAAAGATCTTGACTGATACAATGTCAATGGCAATGAAGGAATATGTAGCAAATATGTACCAATAAAAAACTTAAAGGGATACTTTTATTACTTGAAATCAGTCCAACAGTAATATCTTTTATTTTCTGTCCTATATTGGATATAAGCTGCTTAACTAAATTTAGTAATAGAAAATAAACCAGTCAGTGGAGAGTCTGCAATGAGTATCCTACTTTCTCTTATAATTACTACATTGGCCAAGAGGTTATTAATATTGGTATTGTTATTGTTATGCTATTTATGCATCACAGGGCAGTACATTCCTGTGTGTGATGAAGATGGGTACTACAAGCCAAGCCAGTGCCACGGAAGCGTAGGGCAATGTTGGTGTGTTGACAGATACGGTAATGAAGTAACAGGATCCAGAATAAACGGTGTGGCAGAATGTGGTAAGTGTAAGAACACTCAGTGGGGCTTGGCCTAGAGGTGTTCCATTACATTACAAATCACTTGATTTCATTACAAATCAAATTTCTTCAGTAAGAAGACAGCAGGGACCCAATTAGGTAGATTTTGAAGTAAATTATGATGTTATCCTTATTTCATTATTTTTTTCTCCTATTACTTTGTTAGTTATTAATAGACTTCATATATGTGTTTGGCTTAGTGTATATAAAGCTAGAGCAAATCAATGATTTAGAGTAGCGGTAGAGAAGCCAAAAAATGCTTGATGAAATCCCTTTGGGTAATCAGTGTGATAGTGAATTCAATTTGCTTTTTTTTTTTTCTTTTTTTTTCTTTTTTTTTCAGTTTGTGTACAAAGGAGTTACAAGGAGTTTTTCCTTCCTAACCCCTTGAGAAATTCATCCCTTTTAAAGTGGTTTTGATTATTGATATTTTTTATATTTTATTTTATGTCCAAGAGCTTAGGGTAAGATAAATAATTGAATTGAAACTAAATATTCTTTCATGTTCTTTGTATACTCATAGATATTATACTATAAATATATACTGAATTTTGTGTCTCCTTTATATAACTATCATATCTTTTTAGCTATTGATTTAGAGACTTCAGGTGATTTTGCCTCGGGTGATTTCCATGGATGGACAGATGATGAAGATGATGAAGATGAAATAATGAATGATGAAGATGAAATTGAGGATGATGATGAAGATGAAGGAGATGATGATGTAGATGATGATGACGACCATGATGGATATATTTGATAATATTAGGGGTCAATGAATTAATTGTACCTTTCTAAAATTCACAAAGTGACATCTCATAAAATCCCTTTGCTCTGCAAGATCAAAAGGATTCTAACAAACATGTATATTTTGTATGATTATTACAACATTGCAACTGGAGTCATAGACTTTTTTTGTTTAAATAAGAATCATTATATTATGTGCTCTTGAGTTATTAAATGCCTTTGCGATGAAGAAAAACACTTTGGAAGTCTAGCCTGAAGAAAGAAATGTGATGTGCTACTGAAAATATGAGTATGCAAAACATACTATAAAGACAACCAGACTTTTAGAAACTTCCATGAAAAGGATTTTTGCCCTTATTTGGAACTCTATGTGTGCTCTTCAAAACACATACTGTAACTGTCAATGATTTAGGCCCTGCAGGCTTTGCAAATTGTGCATAAAATAAATAAAAAGAGTATTACAGTAGAACTGCAGTGCACAAGTAGCATCTCAACAGTCTTTAATTAACCAAAGGTATGCAGAAAAATATAATAGGAGGGAAAAATAATGCAAGATCCTCATTTGTGTTTGCATTTGTAGGTATGTTTTTCTTAGGAAATGGCTAGGTTATTGAAAGGAATTTTTAAAAGCAGTAGCATGGACAAGCACTGATTCTGTAAATCTAAAGTTTTCTTGTCCTTTTTCTTTCATGTTAACCTCATATAGGCTTTATCATTCTTACTCAAGCAGCTTAATTACTTCACCCTTTTTTGTTTCTCTGTCTCTCTAATCAGATTAGCGTAAAATATTTTACTTGAGAAAAAAAAAATTGCTTAAAAATATATTACCTTTATACGTGTCTCTATTTCGGAGTATTGGCACTTGTCCCAAGATAGTTTTAAAAATAACTAACTATACTTTTTTTATTTTCTTAATTCAGGACATAGTTTTGCATCCTTATCTTAATTCATGTTTTCTGATACGAGTGCAGAATCTTAGAGAACGTATTGTAAGGTGCCTTGCAAAATAGAAATAGAGAGGTTTTAGCATGCATACCAGTATAGGATGTTAGGCGATGATAGCTAAGCACACCCAATTACCAAATTAATACCAGTATAGATACTGCTGCTGGAATGAAGAAAATGGGTTATTTTAATTCTTTTTTTCCCCCTATTGTCATGTAATTACCATGTGGACTAGATTATGATTATCGTGTAGAGTAGCACTTTGGATTTGGCTGTAGAGACAATTATTTTAATCACTGTATTTATGTTAGCATGTTAATTAATTGTGTAGACATTTTCGGACTCCAACACATTCATATCATATCTATTGCTTTCTGCCCACATTAAAACTGAAATTACCTGTATAATGTAATGTTATACCACAGGATGTATAGTTTCAACAGTGGATCACTGGTTTCCCTGACTTCCATCTGCAGTTAATTAAAAGGAAATTCAGTTTATTATTTGAATTAATTTCTACACATTAAATACTAAATTTAATGTTTATCCTATGTAATATTGAAAAAAATATAATGCATTTTCTTTTTTACTGTTTCTGTATAGTTTGCAAAATAAAGACTCTTGTAACCAACCTTTGGCCAATATAGCCCATTATTTTGACTTTTGGTATAGTCTGAAATTTAGAAACAGGAGGAGTTCACATTTCAGACACTTTCACCTAGTCAAATATGTATTTATTTGTGTAAAACCATTTATTAATGCTTTATTTCCAGTAAAGAATTTTGGATTGAGGTAAAGCCTATTGGAAACTCTTTATTTTTCTGTATTTTTCTTGAATTTCCTATAGATTTCTTATGTACTTTTCTGACTTTGTTTATCATTAAATAGCAGACAGATTTTTCTTTATGATCATGATTTGTGGGTTGTATAGTTGTGTTATTTTCTTAAGTAAATATAGCTAAGAGCTTACCATTCCAACATAGTGAGATTTTATCAGAGAAGAGTTTCTTATGGCTGAAATAAACTGAAAAATAAACTGATTTTAAATAAAGAAACTAAAGATAAAATTGTGTCATTATTGGCTAATGTAGCAAATACTGTTGTTTTTATGATGTGACGAATATGTTAATTGAGAAATTTAAAATGTATTCCATAAAACAGTTGCTAATATTAGCATTGTGTGAGTTTTTAGTCCTTCAGCATCATGGCTAATGTAAAAGTCAAAAATATGTATGTGCCTAAATTTAGTAAAGGACAATAGCAGTGGAGATTCAGGGTCATTTCTGAGATTTTTTTTTCATACAAAACTGAAAGAACAACAATAAAAACCTATTTCCTGTTCATGAGGATGACCTAGAGAAGAGATTGAGAGTGTGAGATAATCAGATAAATGTGTTTCTGGATTACTTTCATGATGTCCAGTTGCTTTTATGATACAACATTAAGCTACTCCTCTGCATCATTAAAGAAACATATTAAATCAGCAGCAGGTATAAAAAATGAAGAAAGGAGGCAAGAATCTGAAATAGTTAACAGCATTGAAAAGATCTTCCCTCTTTTTATCATATCAGAGAACTTTGCCCTGAGATATGTCCCTGCTACTACAGTTAATTGTAAGGCAGAAACCAATAATGAGTTCTTGATTTTATAAGTTTGTTATTTTTACGGTGTCGCTGTCATCTTGTTCCTGTTTTTCTCTTGGTCTTGTAGTTGTGCACACATGTATGTTTTAAAGGTATACAAAGATACCAACATAAATTTAGAGGCATTCAGACACAATAATTCATAAATCTTAAATGTTGCTCTGAATTGTTGTATGTGGAAATACAGTTCTCAGATTCATTGAAAAATAAGGAACACCAAATCCAATGAAATTAAATATTACATAACCTCCCAAAGGAATAGTATTTCCCTTCATCATTTGAGATCAAGTCACACAAAAACACTTTGTTTAAAAGCAAAGACATTAGTAGCTTTACCTTGCTGGTACAATAATTGGATTATTGTGTAAAATTTAACAGGAAAAATGTTATTATTTTGTACACAGGGATAAAAAATTGATTTATTATTCCTAAATAATCAAGTTTCCAGGTGGAATACTAGAGCTATATCTGAAAGTGAATCACTTTTCTGTTTCATAGCAGATAAAAAAGAAAAAAGCCTACATATATTTTTTTTTCATCAGATTAAGTATGAAGTACAATTCACAGGATTATAGCAATCTCCAATTTACCCAGCTAACATTTTCATCGTTTAAAAGTCCAAAGCAAGGCAAGTACCATTTTGCTTAGGTAATAGGGTAGCTCTTTCCTCCGAGTAGAACTCTACTAACCCAGTGTCAGTACTAACTTGTACGATGGGCACGATGGCTGCAGCTCAGAAACTCGTTCAGTGGAAGAGGAAGTGATGGTAGAAGTAGAAATGACTCTTCAAAATTGAGGAACCAGAGCAAGAATGTGAAAGATAGTTAGCTATGCTGAAGGATGACACCTTGGCTTGCATGTTTTTGTTGTGTTCCAGATACTATTCGGACCAAATCCCGAAGTGAAGACTGAGACACCCTGTCTGGCCTCTTGATGGTGAGTTTTATAAGTGAAATGCGTATGCATGTTTTCTAAAAGCATCTCTGTGCCCGGTTATCAGTGAAGCAAGGTATATTGTAGCTCTTCACTGGTTTTCCACAAGACTTCACATTAAAAGTTTGATTAAAATGCAGAGAATAATATCCACAAAAATGTCATTCTCAAACCTGTAAGTAGCACAGTTTAAATTGTATTTTTTGCCAAGATAGTGGAAATCTGTCACATGAAATGGACAGAGAAGTGGTACATTACCTTTCTATTCACAGCATTTAGTTCTGTTCACTTTGTAACTGGATAGAACATTCTTGCTTACAAACTCTGTGTTGCCTCTCCATCCTCTCCCTGAAGATGATGATATGTATCTGAAGGTCTCGATACATAAAGATTTTGATATTCTGCTAAGGGTATGTTCTATAATCTCTACAGAGATTGGTCTTTTCCTTCTTTTTGTTCATACATGAAACTATCCCACTCGTCCTCGTGATATTTCAATTGAGTCATTTTGTTTGAAGACAAAGTGTTAGAGCTTAGACAATGTTTCAGAGCTTGTCCTTCCTTCAAGACAGTATCCTGCCTGTGTTACAGTGTGAAAATAGGCCAGATTTCTTGAGTTTCAAAACCCTCTCCTGCTGAGCATGTCTCATCTCTTGGTGTCATCCAGCTCCGTGTGACTGAGCAGCTGATTTAGCTGTGCTGGGACCCGGCTACAGAGCTATGAGCTCTATCACAGAGCAAAGATTTGCTGAAGGGGGATTGCAGAAGCCTGAGGGCTTTTTGGCAGCACTGCTGCAGCTTCCCTGAATCTTATGAAAGGAGGGAAAAGATTCTTCTCATATAGTCAGATTATACAAACTCTGCCCGGGCCCATAGTTGTAGCCTCTCAGGGCTCTCTACTTTATCTTCATAACAGACATTTGCTCTGCCAGGTGTGTCAGCTTTCCTTTTTTTTCCTGTTTTGACTGTGAACCAAAAAATAGCTGACGTTTTCTTTTTCCCCTCCATTGGTTTACCTGTCTCTCAAAAAGAAGTGAATATTATGCTTGTGAGGTTTGTTTCTAGCTTTTCTTGATTTCACTTTTAATGTGTTCTTGCCCCAACTGTCATTAGAGCAATAAAGAAATGAAGGAAAAAGGGAGAAACCATGTCAGAAGAATAAAGAAATGACGGAATAAGGCAATGACGGACTTTGATGACAATGACGGCAATAAAGAAATGACGGAAAAAGGGAGAAACCATGTCAGAAGACTGAAAAAATATGAATCTAGTAAGTGTGAGAAAGCTCCACAATGCTTTTTTTTTTCCCGCTTTTGCTCCACCTGGCTGTTTTCTTAAGGGCTCTGTTAGTCTTGTGGTCTTTGTGCATATCAGTCTATATTCAATGCTTTAGCTCATGCGTCTGGGATTCCACCTGCCCGCGGAACAAACAAATGTGCAAATTGCCAAAGCAATATTTTTTACAAGGTGAAGGAATTCATTCACTGTTCCTGGGCACAGAAGAAAAGATAATGAATCATGGCATCAAAAGTTGCCATTATCCCTTGCATAGCACATTTTGATAATTAAAATGTAAAAAAAAAAAATCTCATGCTGAGATGAGCATTGCAATCAATGTCTTAAACTCAGTTACCCCTTTTTGACATTAGGAGTGCTAATTTTAAAGCATTCAGGAACTTTACTTAGAAAGCTGTGACTTCCAGTAATTTCCTTTACTTGAACTTAGGAAATAGAATATTGATTTTAAAATGATTACTGCATTAAAATACTGCCATAAAATTTCCAGAGCTCTCTGAATTTTTGCAAAGATATGCTGTTGAGATGAGCTAAAATATGCAGTTTCAAGGCAAATATAAAGTTATGCCAAAGTGTATAAAATCAAAGTACTTTATATAACTAACATAATATATAAATAATAGGATAATAGTTGTACAAAAAGTTCTTAAAACTTTTTTTGAATGCTCACTAAGCATCAAAGCCAGTTAATCATTAGGATGAAAAGAGTAATCCAAAGTAAGAGTCATTCAAATGAAGAAAAGATAGATTAGGATGCTCCACCTTGGAACAGAGATGAGACTGTGGACATGTGATTTCACAGGACTCTACCATAAATGATTTGGGGAAAATAAGTATCACTATCAGTTTTTCAAATCCACTTGAGTTTCAGAGAAGCAGTTTCCCTTGGCACTGAAGATATTCATGACTCAGTATTAGAACAGAAGCATATCTAAAATTATATGTCCAGAACCGAAGGTGCCAGTGCTGATCAGAATTTGATTATATGTTACAGAAGCAAAGCCTATAACAACTACCCTTTGGTAAGATATATATGTCTAATCAGTGCTACTCATCTCATATAACCTGACAAATAACAAAGAAATAAGCAGATGAGAATGATGAATAATTGTGAGAAAAATTAATTGTTTCAACCATTTCATTTCCCTGGATGTGCAGCATGTTCCTCTGTGTATGATCTAATCATAATGGTAATCAGAGGCCTTCCCTTTGAATTCTGCCAACCCAGGTGCAGTCATTTCTTTCCTTAAGGAAATTCACAAAGTCAACACTTGAACTACACAGGCTGCACAAAAAGAGGCCATAATGGGACAGTATTTTTTTGAAAATTGTTACAGTTAATAGCTAACTGCTGCACAAGTTAATTTTCACGTATTTGGATCCGTTCTCCACCATTATGGCATATATTTTTTCCAGTAAATAGTTCCAGTCTTCTAAGAATTGCTAGTGGTCAGGAAGCCCCACAATTGCTTTTGGTCCCAGTATTTTGTATGCCAAACAGATCTTTTCCTGCCATTCACCTAAGAACATATGATTTGAATGTCAAGAGATGGCCACATTCATACTCTCTGCTCACTTCCAGTTGACTCAGAAAGTGACTGTTCTTACAAGTACTTCACACTGTATTTCTTTCTTCTCTTAAGCCAGCCTTTCTTCTCACTCTTTTCCCTCTGGCTTTCTTCTCTTGTGGAAGCTTGTTTGGTAGAAATTTGCCAAATGCTTTATAAGAAGTCAGAATAATTAAGTCTTGCTATTATTGACCTTCCTTGTAAATTTTCGAAAGGAAAATCTACCTGACTGGTTAGGCAACATCTCCTGGAGGTTTTTTGCCCTTTTGTTTTATTGGAAGGGACTGGGAAGGCTTCATCTGAAGCAGGAGAATAAAAACCACCTATTGGCTGAAATTTGTTTCCTTCATGTTGGTCAAATTCCAAAACATTTTACTTTACGATTCTTTCCATTGGTATTATGTACTGGATATAGTAAACTTTCCTTTAACAACATTATTTGACATTAATAGCATTTGACTGGTGCAGGGGAGTCATTGGCAGCTTTCTCTAACATGTGAAGAAAAAGACCTTTACCTCAGTTCAAATGTAATTTTAGTTTTTCATGAGAAATCATTTAATACCCTGTTCCTGTTGGAATCTGGATTTTTATTTTAGTCTCTGTTAAATCCTGTGAGTTTCTTTGAAACTCATGTGTTTGAATCTTCTATTATTTTAAAAAATGTGATGAAGGGCCTTTTAACTACAGCAGTTTTAGGAGATTTTATTACTTTTCCCCCCACTTTTTTTTTTTTTTCCAGAAGGCTAAATAGATACGTACAAAAAATATATCTATTACTTACTTTAATTTCATTAGAAAAAAAAAAAAAGCCTGTGTGTAACTGCATGGACACCATCTGCCACATCCCATAGTGGAAGTGGTGGTCATAATGACTCTGCTGGCAATGTTGGAACTAACTTCAAATTACTGTTAGAATTGTTAAAGTTAGAAAACTCAAAAAATCTCATCTGGAACCCTGCTTATATAATTTCCAAACCTAAAAGTTTTTAGGAGTTGCCAAATCGCTTTACTTCTTAGAACCAGACCTCAAAATTGTTCCAGTTTGGCTGTCGCTCATTTCAACTTGACTGCATCTCTTCAGCATAGACAGGATCTATCAAGGGTTAAAGCCAAGTTCTGTTAGGGAGAAATCCAATTTATAACTCCATGGGGTCTTGAAAAGCAAGCAGAGAGGAGACAGAACCATCCCTAGAATTGTTAAAAGGACCTAACTGCAATGTCTTCTACGTGGAGACAAGGTATCTTAGATGTCTTTGCAAGCTTCTGTGCTAATTTCTATAAAATTGTTTCTTTAGATACAAGACTTTATCTGTGAAAAAATATGTTTTATTTCCTTTGAAGATTCACCTTCTCCTTTTGCTTTTCCTACCTGCCTCTTCGAGAGGAGCGGCCACACGAGGCAATGTTTTACACCGCTTTGCTCTTAACATCTGTTCTTTCTCAGCTGCTAACCTGTAGTCTCTTGTAAAATACAGGTATGTCACGCAGGTATGAAGTTGTTTTGGAGATGACTTTCTACAACAGTTAAGTGTCTTCTTGTGCTCTGTGAGATTAGAATAGCTCCCACATATGTAAATTTATCATCTTGATTTTCCTTCCTTTTTAAAATGTAATTAAAGGCCATTCCATTACTGTTTTCATTTGATCCAGCTATGTAGAGTTAGGATTGGGTGTATGATTATTATTATTATTGGTAAAGGCAGTGTTGCATGAATATTTTAGATAGACCAGGATAATGCTACTATTAGTAACTTCAAAATGGAGCTTATTCTATGAAGAGGTGATCCCAGAAAAACTGCTGTAGTGTCTACTCTTGAATGAATGTTAGATGCCAAAAAACTGAATTATTTCATGCATGTTTTTGTTTTCTAAGGAAAAGACTGATGATAAAATCTCCTTTGCAACACATTCTTTAGAAGGCCTTGTTTCTATACTAAGAAATAAATAAAAAACAATAATTGTGCTATTAATTTTTTATTATGTAGTAGGTGTTCTAGAGTTTGGTGAAATGAAATAAATGCTTAATAGCCTATTTTGCCTTTAATATATGCAAAATACTGCAGATGTGTTGTCTTATTAAGCACTTAATATGTGTTCTGCAACAGCCTGGGAAAAAACTCAATTTTCTGTTTGTATTTTGGTTCTGCTTTTCATCATATAGATACCTGTAGAAATGCTGAACTTGGGGAAAAAAACAGTGAGTGCCTGAAAAATCAAAACATTAAAAATCAAAAAATATAAACGAATATATAAACAAGTAAGTTGGAAAATAAAGAAAAAATATTTTTAAAACATTATCTTTTTTTACAGTTTGCATTAAATGTGGACTCTGTAGCTCCTTAATGTGTCTGGAGAAGAGAGCTCTGAAATGGGAATCAACTAATCTGCTTTCTCTTCTCTGCTTTGGGAGTGAGCTGTTAGATGGGTTTCAATATACCATCACTTCTTCCCTTTCTTTTCCACATTAGATAGCACTAGAAACTGGTATGAATTATTCAGGGCACACACTGTTTGAAAATCCCTTTACTTAAACGGAGTCCAGATCTTTTTGGGATATCTATGGAATATTGCTATGCCACAACCAGAATAACAGTGACTCTGACGGTGAAAGGAGGCTTCTGTCTAGACATTAATTCTAAGCACTTTGGCTTGTTTTCTTCTGTCTTCTACAGTCCTCACATATTCGTAGTGTTATCTTTTTCCTCAATATTTCATTTTCAGATCCTGCATTCTTTGCATTTCTCCAGCAGCTTTAGAGGACAACACGTTTGCCATGGAGCTATCCTTGATCATCTCATCTCCGCAAGGACTGGATTCCTTTTTACTGAGGTGCACAACTTACTTATAATCACTATTACTTGAAAGCAGACAAGCAATGGGGATATACAGGTAAGTTAGGAAGCTGATGGAAGTGATACCGGATTCAGCAAACTTCAAGCTAAGTGCAGACCAAGAGCAGCGCCAGCCACGCTGGTACCTTTGGTACCTTTCAAGGTACCAAACCTGAATTGCAAAGGTGATTGATATATTATGCTTAAAGTAGGAAAGCTGGAGTTGGCTTTTGGTGTTGTTTGCTTTTGTTTTAAACAGATAAATCTACTGAATACCTCAACAAAGGAAAACACAGAATAAACACTGAATACATTAAAAAAAAAAAAAAGAATAGTGGCTTCTATCTGCACCAAATACCTGTTTATATCTGGGAATCTGGGGTAGGGGTAGGATTTTTTTTTTCCAATATCTCCCTTTTTTTGTGTCTCTGCATCCTGTCATTCTGACTTGCTAGTAGTGATCAGCTTCTTTCCCCAACTACTTGAACTATTTCACTGCAGAGCCAATCTTCAAATAAATCTGGGATTAAAGCTTTATTTTTCTTTTCAGGAACAGGTATTTGTAGGTTTGCTAAAGCGGTAATAAAAAAATATTGCATTTCACTCAGAAATATTGTAGCAAATTGCATTGGGAAACTCAAGCTTCACAGCAGAGAACAAACCTCTGTCCAGTTCTCCATCACTGAATTCTGTAGTACATACTACAGAGGTTAATATTCTCAATAGCTGCCATTTTCTAACTAGATGAAACTCAATACATTTTTCTATCTTTGTGTATTATGCACATCAAATATTTATTGTAAATTGTCGGAAAAATGAGGTTATTGTGAGTAAAAAACAGAGAATCTGAGCATCTTCACACTGCGGGCAGAAACACACAGGGACTGGGGTAGAATGGGCAGAACACGAGTGCTCTGCTTAATTCTATAGTGGTGTTTCAATGTGATGGTAGCTTAAAGATAAAAGAATAAATGCTTCCAGCATCATCTCCAATTAAAAGAGTGATTTATGGACTGCCGAACTGATTTTTTTTGGCTATTCTTTACAATTATTTTTTGATTCAGAAGCCAGATACTGAGGTCTTTGCACAATTTGCAAGCCATTCTTGGTGTAAAATTTTATTTTTGTCCGAGAAAGAATGGAAGAAAAAATTAATAAGTATTTGAAAATCTGACCTAATAAGAGTTTTCCTTGCCTCACGACATCAATACTTGCATCACGACATAACCAAACATTTCCCTTGTGTGGGAAGTGCTGCCTGGACTTTATAGTGGCTTGATGAATTGCCTTCGGACTGGTAGAAGAGCAAATTTCTTAATTCTTTTGCCATAAAAAAACCCTCTTACTAAGTCTAACATAGGAACTTTTATATGCTTTTTAGTGGAGAAAAAAAAGACAAATTAATGACAACGCAGAAGAGAATTTTATCACTGAACATTCCATAGCTTTGACAAGTTAATTTACTTGTCATAAGTAAGAAAAAGAAGTCTAGCTAATCCTTTAAACACAGAATAAGTAGCAAGTTCTCACATTTTCACAGTTGTGTTGCTGTAAAAAAAAAAAATGGAAATTGGCCCCAAAAGAGCTCAAAAATCATTCTTTTATTTTCTCTGTTAATTTGGAAATGCCATGTAATGAATTTATTGTGAAATGAATCTATGTTGTGTCTAAAATATATACAAGTATATCCATTGCAAGGTGATTAATATTCATTGCCGCATTGGCAAGGTGGCTGTCCTGCAAAGTCAAATAAGAAATGGACTTTAACATGTGTGATCCATATTTGTCCTCACACATTTTGCTCCTGGAGTCTATGGGAAGCCTGTGGCCCTTCAGGTACAAATCAACATTGCAGTCGTGCATAGGTAGTAGGATTCAATGCTCTTTTTTACCCTCTGTACTGTTGTGCTGTAGGATGTTGAAGTTGTGTTGCATGGGAAACTTCATCGTACTCTTTGGACAGTCAATAGGACAATTAAATAATGCTTTTCTATTCTATGTCAACCTCTTCATGTGAAACTAAACTATGGACAGCAAGTAGATCGTAGAGATGAACTTTTGGGACTGACCAGGTATGTACATGGACAGAATGGTAGAAAGAAGGGCGTAATGATGTATTGATGCAATGAAAAGTTTCAGATACATTGATTTAATTATACTTATGCTTTTTTTTTTTTCAGGTTTTCAAACTTGTGCATTGGTACTGAGAATTTTTGTGAACCTGAATCTCTCAGTTCCAAGTTAGTTTTCGAACTGGAGACACTGTGCTGGTCTAAATTATATGTCACTTGGACAAATTTATAAATGTGCAAGGCCAATTTCACTGAAAATATTTTTAAGAATTATCTGACCTTGGCGTTTTTGGATTTTTCCATGTAACGATTTCCTTGATCATCTCAATAAAAAGTTTCTAAACTTTTTTTTCTAGTGGACAGTCAATAATCCCCACTCAGATTTACTGTGGAGTTCAGGAATGCTGCTGCTCTTTGCTTAACTTGCTCCTGTGATGGATTTGCTGGGTAACTGCATTTATAATACTCTGCTGTCTCAGCTTGACAGGCTTAGCACCTTTTTTTTTCCTTTCTCTGAACTTCCCTAACTGCAGTTCTGGCATATTTCAGGTTTAGATACTTATAACTCATTTTAAAGGCAAACTTATAATGATGTACTAGGAAAAATAGTTCTCAGCAGAATTGTCAGAGCTGTGGTTGGAAGAATGTATGGATCCTTTTAATAATCTGAAAAATGGCATCAATCAAAATGAGGCTGACAGGGATAAAAATGAGCTTTGGTAAGAGAGCTCTGTCCTAGTATTCAGAAGTTGTTTCTCCTGGATTCATAATTTAAGTCATTGATATGTTACTGATAAAAATTATTTACTACTGATGGCCCTGATCCTCAAGGTAACTTTTTGCAATGCTGAGAATCCCCTGCACATTCACAGAGAACTTCAATGTTGCATTTTGCTGGAGCAAGCAGGGTGCTCCATTTAGTGGCTAATTGCTAAGCCCATCCCTACTACAGTCACTCCGCGTAGTGGTGGATGTTGTTATCACAAAGTTCATGGGCTGGTGAATAAAAACAACTAACTAAAGCCCCATGGTGGCTTTAATGCTTTAAAACAACCCTCTGGGTTTTTTTCCTGTCTCCTAGCAGGACAATCTCTGATGTCACCCACATGTTTTCTAGTTACCCCAAACATGTTAAAGGAAAGCAGAATAGACAATCTCTAGCCACAACATAAAAGAGGGATGAGCCCTTCAAGTCTGTCTTGTAACTCCTTGGGTGGGTAGATCTCAGTGATTCTGCTTCTTGGTCATCTGCTCAGCAAGCAGCCACTAAAGTGGCTTTGTAAACCAGGCAAGTAACTAGGGGAGCAAACTCAGCCCTTCTCCAAAAGTAAGACCGTCAAAGCAGCAAACAGTGACTGTCACTCTTGTGCAGTCAAAACAACCTCACTGCTCTGGTCAAAATCCAGAGGACTTGTGCTCAGTCCCTGCACAACAATGGATTTCACCTGCTCCTTCTAGCTTAATATTTCTTTTTTTATATGCTAAGGTTTTCTGGTTTTATATGTTTTTTCCTTCCAAAAGTCCAAGGATATATTTTAAATTTGTTTTTTTTTTTTTTTTTTCTGAGAGCAAAGTGATTTTGTACTTGTAGTTTGGAATCTATTTAGGAAAGAAAATCTGCACTGGGTTGAATGACTGTTTTTCTGAATTCCCTAGGGAAACTCCACAATCTATGGCAGCTGCAGACTTCCTAACACCCATGTGCATAGGGATGTATCTACACTAGTAGGCTGTGTTCGGAGCAGATCTCTTGGAAGAAACAGTTGGTGCTGAGGATCCCATGTCCATGCTGTATGTATTTCTGTGGCTTTTATTTTTGGATGGCTTTAGTCAGGTCCACCCATTAATAGATGGTTTGCATTTGATGAGCTCTTTCATTGTAGCTGCTCAGGTTTCCAAAAGAAAAAATTCTGCTTCTGGGTCCCAGGGCCAAGTTGTATCTCGGGGCACAGAAAAACTGGGGGCAATCAGTGTCTTCAGAGACCACTCCAGATCCTTACTGCAATGTACCTGTAAATGCACCTCCTCCCTTCCCCTTTCCCTTCTCCCCTTTCCCCTTTTTCCCTTTTCCTTTTCCCTCTGCCCTTCTTCCCTTTTCCCTTTTCCTCCTCCCTTTTTCCCTTTTCCCCTTCCCCTTTTTCCCTTTCACTAATACATTATCTAACAAAGTGCTTCAAAACTTCTACCATCTCCGAATCTGAAGTAGTGCACCTGTGTGCACAGGCAGTTGGTATTTTGTTTCCTAACTATAGGTGAACTATTTATGATCGTTCCTAGATTGTGCTGTTCATTTCCCATCTAGCTTCACTGAATGAGATCTCAGCTCAAAAAAATACAAAAAAGGCACTTGTGTGTGGGAAAGGCTGAAGGAGCATGTTTTTTCTTTGGTTATTTTCTCTGTATTTGGTAGCACAGGGCGTAAG
>NW_010580017.1:111537-155848 GCF_000705375.1 Tinamus guttatus
ATCTTCTTCCAAAGTTCAAGAGCGCTTCTTAAATAGAGTCAACCTGAAAAATCCTTCAGTGCAGAAAATGGTTTATCTGTGTGGAGATAGTAGAGAAACAGGTGAGTTTGCATATATCCCAGAATGGGAAAGAAGATGATAGATGCGGGTCCACACCAGTAAGTGGGCATTTTAAAAGTCAGAGATGTACTCAAAAGTGCAATACCAATAATTTCTGGAAAGCATTTTCTTTTTTTGGTATATGGAAGACTTGTTTTGTGGTCAGCTGCTGATATGTGGGTCTTCCACTTACTCTTATATCATAAGTAGCTTTTGCTGCTTTCATCCAAAACCAGAAAATAATGTCCTACAGCCAAATCTTATCCTAACTTCTAATGCCTGTTTTATTTAGGTCAGATTAAAGTATTATGGACATCCCTCTGAACTTAAAAATCTATTAACCTGAGTTCTGCTGTGTTTATTCTAAAACATTTGACAGTTGTTAGAAAAAAATATGTCTCTCTCTCTCTCTCTCTATATATATATATATGTGGAATGATGCATTTAAGCAAAAATGAACCAAAAGAAAGTCAGTAAGAATGAACACATGTAAATTACATGCATATATTTTTCATTTTTCTTACAAAATTGAAGAGCAAATGCATTTTTTTGCAGTCATTTCAGTTTAGTGATAACCTACAAAATACATGTGTAGTGTTGAGAGCCATTAAGGATAAGCTTGATGCCCTAAGGGCTGATTGCTATCAATGAGGTATATGTGTGAAATAACTATGAGGATTTTCTGTGCTATGACTAACCAGTAGATATGGATCTCCAGAGCATATGGATATGGAAACCCAAATGACTAGGTACAAACCCTGCCTCTGCTTACACCAGTGCTATAGGGCACATGGGCATATAGGGCTATGCAAGAGTAACACAAACTCAGATGAATTGCGGATGCGCAAATTAATCTAGTTCATCTCTATGTGGTATAGATCATGATTTAATAAAACGTCATCAGGATTTTTTTTACAGCATAAAGGAGAGTTGGTACAGAATTTATTTACTTACTCCCTCTTAGATATAAAAGCTTATAAAAGCTTTCTTATTAAGGAATGGAGGAGTGGAGAAAGTAAGGAGAAGAAAATCTGCAGGCATGGGTTATATTATAGTGTGATTTAAAAATGATCTGCCCAATCTGTGGCTTTTATAAAATACTATTTGCCTTAAATATACATACATACACCTATACATATTTATTTATATCCAGTACATTGCTGTGGAAAGGGCGGACTACACTAAGAACATTATTTTCTGTGTGCAGATAATGAAAGAGGAAACTAAATGAACACAGTCTAGATCTATAGAAACCAAGTAAACTAAAAACTACGAATCACAGTATAACGAACATACAGAACAAAAAAGTGAACTAACACTGAGAAGCTGGAATGCTCTTTCCTGGCAGAGCACTAGAGCCGTCTGGTTGTAAACATGTGAGTGAATTTAAAGATAACTGAGAGTAAACATTTCTAGTGATATGTGTCTTTTTCCCTAAAATAATATGTAGTTTTCTGCAAGAATGTTAGTATTACATACTTCAGGTAAGAGATGGTGGGGAAAGAGAGGAGAAAGTTGTGTGTAAACATCTGAAACTTGTCTTGCAGTTTATAATATGCCTCCTGTCATACTTTAAATACAGAATTATTGTCCCTGCAAGATGAAGTCAGCTGCTACATTTCTCTAGCAAAGTCAGCCCACCTTTCTTCAACCAGATGAGGCATGTAATTGGTGATGGGTGCATTCATCCAGCCATGGAACTGATTCATTTGAGAAGAAACCGTGGATTCTATTTATGCTGCTGACTCAAGGCAGGATGGTGTCTGAATGTCAAACCAAGAAGTTTCCTACATCAGTTTGCACATTTATTTAGCTTTTTGTGCTAAATAGATTAGTATCACGCCCTATTTTGGTTCAAAATTGTTCCTTTTTACCATCATGTAATTTAAGACCTAAAGAAGCGCGGAAGATGAAGGGACCCGGGTCCCAAAGCACTTCACTCGCACACAGGTTTGCAAGGGCTCCAAGGGCTCTCCGGTTTTCTCAGGTTCTCTCCATGAGGGAGAAATGGTCCCAGATCCTCTAAATTTACCAGTTAGATCAACAAAAATGCATTTTTCTCTCCTAGAGGGGAAGTGATGGAAATGACAGTGGTACGCACTTCTCACTAGTCTTTCATTCTCTTTTTCTTTTTCGTTCTTTTTGCTCCACACAGTTGTGATTTATCCTTAAAAAGCATCAAAAAATTGTCTTTCTGTACTCTAATGTGTTTTTCTCTGAATATGAAAAATAAAATTTCAGTCTAGAGAAAAGATTAAAGACTTGCAAAGCCTGGTATGTCCCTAGTGCTTTTGTAATGTACGACAATAATCTATCAAGGCTGAATCCATGTTATGAGGCTCATCTGTAGAAGCTCATCTATAGAAGCATGTTAACATATTTAAATGATTTTTTTTGACTTCTTGGTTAAGGTGTGAATTCTGCAGTGGCTGAGAATTTGGAAATAATCCTTGTTTGCTGTTGTTTGTTTTACCAATGGATAATTTATTTCTTGGTATGACTTTACCAGGTATTTGTAAGAAGCTTCCTCTGAGCTGTGTTTGACAGGTTTTCTCCCAATTTTAGACTTGCTGTTTTGGAGTGTTTAAAGCTAGAGAGTGTTTTGGAGTGTTTAAAGTGAAAGAGATGACTTTTAGTCTATCAGGCACATCGACCTTTCTGGCAAAGCAAATGCAAGGTTTATAATAGATTTTACGTGTGTGCTTTTTGAACTGTGCTACCATAGCTCACACTAATGTGTGATACACACAGCATGCTGCAAAGGGTAAGGCTATGTTTCAGTCTGGCTAGAACCATTGAAAATTGCCTTATCCTTCGCAAATTTGACTATCTGTTGACACTTTACCATTTGTAACTTTATTCCTTCCCTTGTGACGTTTTACATTTGTTTCATAGATCACGTCTGCACAAAGCTATGCCATGGTATGAAAAGTACAGGGGGGAAATCTAATATTAAGCCCTAAAGGCATCTGTTCAGTAACCTGTAGCTGAGAGCAAGGCAACCACGCTGCCATCTGTTCTATTTTCTGTGTGATGGCTCTTGCCCTCGTTGTGGGTTACTGCAGGTCTCCAAGGGCTGTGTTCACGTTTCCTTTGAGACATTTTCTAGCAAATGAAAAATATCTTGCCTTTCCCCCGTCACTGCAAAAGCTGTATTGTACAGATGCTTCAATTATTATAGCACGTGTTGGCTTTAAGCAGAATTGATTTTGTTTTTTCTGATGTACAGAGGAAAGTGGGCTCTGTAAAAATTTTTAAAGGCTCTGTTGTAATTCCAAGTACCTGAACGTCTTACATGACTTTGCATAATGGGAATGACATTATTTGCTATTTATTTCAGGTATTTAGTCAAAAAAACTCTTCTGAGAAACCATCTGCCATCTGTGCACAACAAAAAAAAGACATTCTTTGGAGCTGAACAAAATAAAACAAAAATATAAAACGACATGTATATCTGTGGGATATTTTTCAATCCCATTCCATCTTCTAATCTTTCATTAACCTTGTCAAAGAAAAATCCAATGTGTGGAATTATAAAACAAAAATATAAAACAACATGTATATCTGTGGGATTTTTTTTCAATCCCATTCTATCCTCTAATATTTCATTAACTTTGTCAAAGAAAAATCCAATGTGTGGAAAAAAAGTGACTCTTTTCAGTCAATATGCTTATGGCTCTGCCATGTGTGGAAGGTACCATACACGGTTGCGGTCCTTTCCAAACAGTCATATCATTTCTTTACAAGGCTACCAGGAAAAAAAAATCTCCACCTTTTCACTTGCCCATATTTAGATTTAAAACTCTGACTTTTCTCTACAACACAATTTTTCTGTATTTTCTGAGTGAAGAAAAAATATTTCAGGGCTCCGTACAGATGAGACTCTTATTTCTGAGGAAACAAAAGTGGTTTGGCCTTTACAGAGACCTTTTCATGAACCCTGTTCTAGAACTGTAAAGATGTCCTCTACTTCCCCTCTCCAGTTTCCTTTTAATTTTATTTTTGAGAGAGATAGAGAGAAAAAAAATTTCTCCAACATGAAAATTTTATTAAAGCTAACAAATCTTTTTTTAAAAAAAAAGTATTAATGGACCAAATAATAACAGTGAAAGAGGTGATTCTATATAACTAAGGTGACCTCTAGAGAGATTTTATGCCAAACATTGTACTGTGTATCTGAACATGCTCTACTTCAAGACCTGAGTACTTTTGCCCTATGCCTTTAAATATTTAGATTTTTTTGCCTGTTAAATTTATTAGTTTTCAGGTAAAAATCTCATTCATTTTTGTATGTTAACATTTTTCTACTTTAAATTTTTCTCTGCAGCATGGCTTTGTCACCACTTGGACACTTAGGAGTTCCAAGTAGGGTTTTTTTTCTGTCTATGTGTGTGCTAATCTGGAGAGAAAAATCAGGATGAAATCTCCAGAGGAAGGACTTTGAGCAAAGCATCCAAGCAAGACAACACAGTTCTGAAATAGAATTTTCTTTCTTGCTAAGGTTTTTTTTTTAAAAAAAAAAGAATAAAAAATAAAATAATAACTTTTGGCTAACCAAAGAGGAAGATTTGCCCCAGAATAAAGAAATTATAATAATATATAGTAGTAAAGCTGAGGAAATGCCCAGATTTGAGGTGACTCATCCTAAGTGAGAAATAAACAGTGCTCCCAGGTGTTCTGCAGGGCTCTGTGGAATTAATTGACCTAATTTATCGGTGGGGCTCATTTCTGTTCACTCAGATAGTATTTTTAGTAGACATTGAAACACATCAAACAAAACCTTATGCTATTCTTTTGCTCAACTTCAAATGGAAATTGCTGGTCTCTCCCTTGCTTAGAAGTCTGTCAACTTTCGTAAAGCCATTTTTAAAGTACTTTTTAATAAATGAAAAATGAGCTTTTTTGGTTTTTACTTTTATTTCATTTAACTGAAAAGGAACAGACTTGGATGTAGCTGTTGTTTCAGGAACTGAGCATGATTTTACATGTGCAAAAAAGACAGATAGCAAAGACTCGTGGAAAAATTACGTGTATATACACATATTAGGAAAAAAATACCTCATTAAAACAAGCGTGATTATTGCTGCTAAACTTGTGCTGTCATTTTCTCTATTTCACTGCAGAGGCTTTTCCAGAGACTTCCTCAACTCTCTTTTCCATCTATTTCTTTTTTGGAGCATTTTTGTAACACGTGTTCTCAAAACAGTAGTGGAGAAAATCCCTCTCAAAGGAGAACTGATTCTCAGGAAAACTTTGAAATGTGGTAATTTCTTGGAAAACATGAAGGTTCTGGTTAGTTCTTTGTACAGTTCTTTGTACAGTTTCTTTATGTCTTCTCCATGTATTCTCCACATAGACCATAAAAGGGTCTTTATTCATGAGGGGGGGGTTGATATTCATAAGCAAACAGTTGTGTTTAAAGCACTAGTGGTATTCTTGTGTAATTTCTTTCTAAACGATGCATCTTTACATGCACTTTATATATAAAATACAGTATAAATATTTACAAAGAAGATTCTTTTCAGTAATTCAAATGCCAAATATCCTTGATGATTTTCCGCTTCTTTGTACAAATCCTTCAGCTGCTGTTTGATATTTATTATCTATATTCTCAGGCAAGAAATGTAGCATGTATTTTTATTCAGTGATAATTTTTCAACTCAAGAAAAAATAAGTGTGCCTGAAGCTTAGAGAAAAAACTCTTTCAACCAGAAACAAAGAAATAATTGTTTTGGCAACCACATCTTGGCTGTAAGATGCTAAGGACAACACAAGATCTCACTGAAGATTTTCATTGACTCAGTGAATTTAGCATCAAGACTAATAAATTTGAATGCCATTAAATCCTCCACTCTAGTGGTAGTGGAAGTTAATATAGGTTCCAGTAGCACCTGCCTCTGTTCCTGTGTTGCTTCTCTAAGTCTTGTGGCGACCTTGTGCTGTGTTTCTTTCCTCTGGCCCTGAAATATTAACAGTATTTTACATGGTATGTGCTCTGATTGTTCTGTAAATAGATTAAGATCAGTTCTAATTCATTGGAAATAATTCATCTGAAAATTTTCCATTGTATCGCATTGTGTATACAAAAATGACTAACATTTTTATTTATAATGATACCAGCATAGTTGCTAGATTTTTTTTTTTTTGCTGTTTTATTAGTAGATTTTTTACTAGTCACGTTTTCGTTCCTCTGCTAGCTGAGGAAGAGATTGCTCCCAATGGTGCTTCACTGTTAAAAGTCTGAGATTTGCTTTCATAGTTGACAACACAAGCAGGGAGACACCAGGGAATTTTTGTCATAACGATAGTGTATTCCATGGCATATTTTCATAGCCGCTTTGTTTGTGATATGCTTAGAAACAGATAAGTTTGTTGAACGAGTTTTTAGAATAATTAATAAATTACACAAAAGCATTTTCATTCTCTGCTTTTCAGCTGGGACACTTTTTATCCTCTCTAAAGGCTGGGAATTTGATATAATCCACAGATAGAAACTTCTAGTCTGTTTTCTCACTTATACATTGAAATCTTGTCTCAAAAAAAAAGGTTTTTGTTTATTTTTATTCAGTTGTATCTCTTATATAACTTTGAAGAGGAATCCTTTTCATTCCATTAAATATTAAGGATTTGACAGAATTTTTTTTTGCAAGAAAGAATTCTTTTGGAAGATATTCTGGCTGACTGTAATTGCTTAGTTCCATTTACTTAGAAAAAGAAATACATTTGTGCTTGCCTTGGTTATTGTGTTTTATCTTGATAGCACAAAAACAAGGGTCATGCGATTTTGCTTAACTGCTGGATCTTTCTGCTTTACTGATCATCTTGCAAAATTAATTAAGCTCCTAGTCAGTTAACCTTAAATTATCCATTTTGAAATGCTTGGTGTGTCAAAAAAAAAAAAAAAAACCCACGGAGAGAGAGAAATTAAGCCCATTTTATCACTATTTCAAAGTGCAATAAGTGATTTCTGCACTCTTTCTTTGTCTTTCCCTTCTTTCCTCTTCCTTCCTGGATTTTTTGTTTTTCCTTCCTTTTATATTGTCCCAATCTGTCATTCAATATGAAAATTGTTAATTTTAAAAAGAAATTAATTTTTACGTTTGTATAGTTCTACTAGATCATCAGTGTAGCAAGATACCAGGCAAAGTGTTTGTAATTATTGTTTTAATTGTTATGTATAGAGGGTCAATAATCTTCCTTCAAACATTTATGTGCGGGGTGATTAACACAATGTTAAACTGGAGGTTTCTTTTCCAGATAATTGAATACAGAATTGCTTTTCACAGCAAATTTCAGTTATTGGAGAAGAAGGTCAGGACTCAGCACACCAAATTGCTGAATTCTGGTCCTAAGGCAACCTGGCAAAAAGGTGGGCATTTGGTTAAGTCTCTATGACAACTTGAAGGCCAGGACACTTTTGGGAAACTTTGGGGAATGCTCATTAAGCTGGGGTTAACCCTGAAGGGCAGCATGTCCTCAGCTATAAATAAGAGATTAATAGATAATCAAGTGTATAAAATTGCAATAGTGAACTCGAAATTAAATGTCCAGGGCTCCAGTTTCTGCAAGTTTGGATTCTCAGCCAAATAGTAGTGCCTAGAAAACATGGCACTCCATAATTTTTATGTCAGTAGTTTGACCATTTATAATGAAATATGACTAATCTTTTAGTAATAAAAATATCATTTATAAACAAAATAAATGATAAGACAACATCATCTAGTCACCAGAGACTGCAATATTGCCCTGTTCTGCACCCAGGCTTTCGACATCTCTGCAAAGGTGCCCTGGGGAGGCTCAGAGCTAAAGACTTCCTGAAGGTCTCAAAGGAAGACAATTTCTTTTGCAGAATCATTTCCCAGAATGATTAAAAAGAAAAAGATTTAGCACAGTTTAAAAAAAAACTGAAAAATCCTATTTGCTCTTAAATAGGCTTTCAACAGAAAAGATCCTTTTGCTTTGTTTTGTTTCTCCTTAGGAAATCTCTGTCTTGACAAATTTAAAATGGTAGCACGTGACTCAGGTTAATGAAGACCACCAAGATAACAGAGTGCCAAAATTGCTCTAAAGGAAGTTGCACAGCAAAGCTGAGCCTGAAAAAATGTGGTTGAGACAGAAGAAAAGGTGCAATTTTCAGAACTTAATTCGTTTTGCAGGGAGGGAGGGAAGAGAGAAGAAAGTCACTGGGATATATAGAGACAATGATGGTATTCCTAAATTTTACATTCTTTTCCTGCAGATTTTCTTGAGTATTTAGGCAGTACCCTGACAAATGGAAGCCCTGATTATTACAAAAGTGACTAACTTTCCACTTTTCATTCAGGTCATAGAGAGGAGCTGCACTTTAGCGGTAATTTCAAATCCTCATGGCACCAAATTGTTTGAAGTTGATTTTTCCCTGACCCATTTAGTATTGCCTTCAGGAAATGTCAGGTCTGCCTGCTAAAATGAGGTCATGTTTCAGCAAGCTTTATGCTCCACAAGATGAAGAAGAGATTTCCCTGCAGTATTTCCCATCAATTCATAGGTTTGACACAGGCAAAATATTAATAATCTCAGTATTGATTAAGTAGTTACATTTGTTATTATTATTATTATTATCTTTGGGTTCCTAACTTTGGGAACTGATACTGAGCATTTCCCATTAATATTGGGAAATTGTTAAGGCCTTTTTTGAGGCAGAATGATGGCTAATCTTGCTTAGATCTTCAGTATGGTGAAAGAGTAAAGCCCATTCCTACCACAATTTCCTTGCTCATGCTTTCATAGGTAGGTTTTTAAAATCCCAGTGAAATACAAACCCTTAGAGTTCATGATGCACTGAATAAATATATACAAACCAATTGAAAAAAGCTGTCTCTGGGTGGGAGGAAGAATTCTGAGTACTCAACACCTCCTGGCTAAAGTTAAGAGGAGCTCAAGAATTACAGGGTTGGTCCTGACAGCAGTCCTGCTTTCATAATCAAGTTCATGGATCCTTAGACTTGGAATGGGCATCCCAAACACATAGAGATTCATCTCTAGGACTGTGACATTAATCAGTCAGATTTGTAACAATGGCCGCAGATTTTCTGAAGGACTAAGTGTCAAACTCACTCTATCTTCACAAAAGCCAATGAGACTTTCACAAAAAAAAAAAAAAAAAAAAAAGAGGATATTTTTGTAGATCCCACCTATATATTCCTGTTAATGTGAAATGCACTTTTGGAGTCTCTTCATGTCATAAAAGACAGAGCACAGAAAGAGAATAGGGCCCACAAGAACCTGCAAAATGTGCCCTTGAAATGCTGGTGGACTGAAAAACAAGTTGCAAGACCCAGTGCATAATGAGGAGAAGGGATGCTGAGGGGAAATAAAAATTGAGTGTTAAAGTTCTCTTAATAATACCCTGACCTTCAACTGTATAATTCTCTGACACATGTCACCATGGCCCTTGGTTATGTTTTGCCAGCAGTACAGTCCCTTTGATCTGAGTTAATCAAGGCAAAAAGCACTTTCTTTCCACTAATTGAACTTTATATAAATATATATATATATCATTAGGATAACTTTGCTTAATATAAAACTAATAACTGCTTTCACTGAACTGCCAGAGAGTTCAGTCCCTGATTCTCACTACTGCAGAGGTTAGGCTTAGGGAAGCCAGGTTAATTTATTTTGACTAGTTAGTCAAGGGCGCAAGAATACAATAAAGCAAATGTTGATTAAAAAAAAAATACAATAACCAGAGATGGATTCGTACTTAACACAGATTTCTGCATGAGTCCATTAATCATGATGAGGAGCACTTCCGTCCTTAATGGCATTATAATGGGGAAAAACTTGGTATTTAACTGCATTTAGCATTTGATAATGCTTGTGGAGTTAATGAATTGCAAAATACTGATTTCTGGAAATACACATGTACAGGAATCAACTGAGATTTGATTATTTCAGTTCTAATTTTTGTAGCAACATAATTTCCAGTTGTGATAGCAGCGAAGGGCAGACAATAATATATTTTTCAAAGTACATTTAAAATATTTCATTATCATCTCTGAGGTTGCTGCTGTGAGATTTACAGGGTGATGGAAAATGGTGAATTGATGTTATCCCATTTTACTGTTCAGAATTACATGCCAAGGAAAGCTTGGGCATTAGTGAGCAAGCTTATTTACATAATATTCTGAAGAAGTGTTTTCACTGTTGTGTACGTATTGACCATTTTGCCAAATTAGCTGAAGGTTTAAAATAGACTTCCTCATGAATAGATATAAAAAAATGTGCTATCTCTAAGAAGTAATATTGTAATAAATATTGTAAAAAATTAGGATATACATTTTACTTGAGATTTCAAGCAACTCTACTGTTTTTTTTCTGTGTTTAACCTTATCCTCAGTTCATGCCTGATTCAATTTTATAGGCCGCTCATGATAAGATATGCTGTGACTCAGCTATCTGAAACTGAAGACTCATGATTTTCTGCTCCTCTTTTTTGTGCCTTTAAAGCAAAATTGTAATCCAGAAAGCATCAGGAGGGAAGAAGAGCTGTGCAGCTCTGATCCCACAGCTCTGCTAAAACACTCAGGCAAGAGTATGAGCACAGTGCTTTCCCATGGAAGACCATCAGTGGGAGAAATTGGAAGTCATCCATTTCCAGGCAGTGATGTCCAGCTCTCCTGTGCTAATAACATGCTCTGAGCACTGCCCTGCATTTCTTTTCCAGCCAAGGAATGAAAAGCAGAATGTACAAGCAATGCCAGAGGGTCTCGTAAGTCACAGCTGGGGAATCACAGACCTACAATTTGGAAGCTGCATCAATGTGGGCTTGAAGAACTGCCCTGAACTGGTCGAGGTCTCTTAAGTTTCTTTCTCATTACTAGGAAGATGAAAAATGAAAAGGTGAGGAGAAGATGAGAAAAAAAAAGCCATGAGACCATCTCTTCATTTGTAAAGCTAGCTAAAATTGCTGCACATTCTTAATTAAAAATAATTCTGCTGGCAATTCTGGAAATAAATTGATTATCTAATCTAGAAAATAACTTGCTTTGATTTTTATCATTTGACTTTCTTCTGCCAAAAATTAATCAAATGGAAAGGCATAATTATGAATATTTTAGAAATATACCATTCTAACAATAAATATATTTTCCTTGGCATAGATTCCTGTGTCAGAGTATCACTGCAGTTTTTTAATAGTTTTAATAACTCTATTAAAGGAAATTTGTTGGTCGCTACATGTCAGGAGACAGGTTTATACTTTTTTCTTTTGGTACGCAGTTTTTCCTTCTCATTATATTTCAAAGGACAATATATATTTAGAAGAGATGGTCATGTTTAATTCTGCATCAGAGCTGAATGCATTTGTATACCAATGCCCTTATATTTATCTGCCCATTATTCTCTCTCTTTAAATTTTACAGCTATTGGTATGCTGTAAAAATTTGTCTTCTTTTTCCTTAGAACTACTATGTAGCCAAGTACTAATTTAATGTATGGTGGTGTTAGACTGAAATTAGATAAGATGTAATTCAACTGTGATCTGTGAAAATCTAAGGCTGAGAAGCAAAAAGCAGGAAAGAAGTCATCATTTCCCATTAAAATCAAAGGAGCAAAAGAAGTTCAGTAGTCATCTGTTTGTTCTTAAATAATTAAAATCTTCATCATGTGTAAGAACAAGATGACCAACAGATAGGTAACCTCTTGGGAAAAAAGGCTGTATAAAACTTTTATATATGTGCTGTTTTATAACTCAAATGATCTAATTAACGAATATTTCACAATACATTATGCTTTGTGCCCTGGGTTAAATATCTATTACAGTTACACTGCCTTTCTATTTGCAATATCATTGCGATCCCAGTTATCTTACCAATATTTTACAAAATTGCTCGGTGTGACAAATGTCTTCTTAAAATATTATCATCTAAAATACCAAAACATCCCCACAATCCTTAAAGTACATTGTAGTCCAAGAAATGAGTATGTTATACTTCATTAACAAACCAAATGTCCTCCTCTATTTTAAAGGCAAATTATTCTACTTTTCATGTTGCCAGTCACAAAGTTTTCATATAGCTAGACATGCACGAGTAGTATTTAACTTTTATAATATTTTGAACTAGGAAGAAATGTTTATGGCAAGAAACCATGACACAGATGCATATGATAACAAGGACTTGAATCAAGGAGATCACTCAGGTTGGGTTTTGAGGTTGTGTTGCCTACTACAGCTTAACTTAAGGTCCTGCATAAGAAGCATTGTTTGGAGCACATATCTCTTCTAAGGGATATATATGACTGGATTTTCTCTGCATGGATACAAGTGTGTAGGAAGGAAGGCTGCATAGCTAGTTTTCATAATATATATTGAGTGTGGAAACAGCAGGGGTATAGATATGGAAATGAGATAGAGTGCTGGCAGTGGAGACCGGATACAGATATAGCTTCTTATGCTCTCAAATTATCATAAAATGGATAGATACGGAACAAACAATGATGTGGACAACTTGGAGAATACGGAAGTTGAAAACAAATAGAAAAAAAATCATGGAAATTAAGTTTGGAGGAATTTCAGTAATAATTGCAGAAAATAAAAAGGATTCTTATGACGATGATGCTGCCAGCTATATAATATAGGTCATACATCCCAACGACTTCCTTGGCAAGTCCCAGGTATAGCATTTAATTAAAGGTAAGATAGATACATGTTTAAAAATATCCTTTGTCTGAATGCTAAATAGTTTGTTTTTACTTATTTTAAATTAAAGTAAGTATCAATTGCTTTAAAAATGAATACTTTAAAATTTTTATTTTGCTGGAAGGGACCACTAACCTAATTTCATAGGGAATATTTCAAATGAATAGAGGTTTTGAAACATACTGAGGACTTATAAATAGTGGGAACTTGAAAGTCATATAAAATCAAAAATCTTTAAAGGCCTCAAACTGAGGGTGCTGTCGGTAGCGTAAAGTTGATTCCACCTGATGTCTGACCAACAACTCTTTTAGGGGAATGGTCCTTTGTGTCAGTGGAAAGACTTCCTTCGATCCACAAAGCTTTGTGAAAGGTGGCTTTCAACAAGAAAATCCCGTTGATACCCTTTTTGTCATTTTTAGCCTCAGGGGCTTGGAGATGGACCTACTTTCTGTCCAGCACAGACGGCTGTTCCCCTGTAGCAGAGATTCAGCATATTGAAAGTACCATGAGAAGTACATTAAAGAGGGCAGAATGAGAGCATTTGTACTCTGCCCCCACATGACAGGTGAGATAAATGTAGGATTTCGGAATCTACTACAACTGCTAAAATCATACAAACATAAAATGGGTTCAAAAGTGGCATCCCACTTCTGTTGGAAGCTCATGATACGGCAAAAATCTCAAGGTTGCACCATACAGACAGCATTTCCCTTTCATGCCAACAGTTTTAAAGGCTATGTTCTTGGTGAGGCATTCTTGAAAGGCAGACCACCAGGAAAGTGGCATTGCTTATCGATGCCTTTGCATGCTGAATATACTATGGAAAGAAAAATATTATTATTCTTGTATGCAGTAATATATTTAATAATGTGCCTAATTTCAAAGACCCTAATTAAGGTCCTGAAACATGCATCTTACGTCTACTTTCATATCTGAAGTTTGATAAACCTCGTATTTGTTAAATGTATAGTTTTACAGTTTCTGTTCAGTTTTAGAAAGAATTGTTCTTACAGAACCCACTGACATTTATTCAGGCAGCTTGCAAACCCAGCTTGCCTGACTAATTCTTTATAAAGAAGATTTAGCATGTTTTCGCATAGAATAATTATTTAAGGTTATTTTCTACATTCAGTTTGGTAACTTTATAATGGAAATAAGAGACTAAATATTTTTAAAAGCTTGGATTCTAGAAAAACTCCAAATGCTATAACACCAATGGAAATACACCTTTTCACAAGCCAACAAACATTTTACTTATAATGGGGGGAAACTTTATGTTATGAGAGGGTATCATGAGAAATAAGCAATATTAGTGCATACAGGTTATCACAGGACCTACTTTTCCAGGAGGAGAAGTTACAGAGGTGGTATTTCTAAAAGGGTCCTGTGCACCAAGTATTGAAGCTTGAAATTCCCCTGCATTGTAGCACCTGGAAAGGATAAAAATTTGGTAAGATAACATGCTGACAACTTGTGTCTATTATTTTATATATGCTTCAAGTAAACTATGGAGTTTCATAAGTAAACAACAGAATTAATCAGTAGATTTAAGTCTTCTGTGTTTACACACAATAAAATACAGTATTGTATTATCAGTGCTTGTTTCCCTGAGAGATAAGCCCATATGAAAAAATAGGCCCATCTAGGCCTCGATAATAATAAAGAAACTTCTGTGACATTTTAATTAATGATCGAACATAAGTGAATTGTGTTTATTTTTAAAGGAATGCAGAGTGGTGTGCCTGGGAATAATGTGCTAAGAGTCCGAGTGCCAAGGCAGGTTTTTCAATAGTCTAGTCATGTTTGATGACTGGTAACCAAAGAATGTTGAGTTCCAGGCAATTCCAGTCTCTGGCTTTGCCATGTGTTTGCATTTCCCTGCAAGGGCAGAGCTCAAATATGCTGACAAGCAGCACTTTAAATCAATTCATATCAAAAAAGAACTTGGCTACAGTTCTGGCATGAAGCTGAGAGTGGTTGTGTCATAGGTGCCTCCCGTTAGCATTTAGTAGTCAGCATTGGGTTGCACCCAAGCTTTCTCCATACATTTACTTTAGACTTGTTAGTTCTCTTTACAAACACACATGTATGCTGTGAACACACTCGTTTATATAAAACTAGCATTTTTATTGCTTTTGCAATACATAATGGGAGCAATTTACCCGTTATATCAATGTTGTATATGCTGCTACCTGTGTGTGACTGTTTTCATTTTTGATTTATGCATTTTAATTGTTTCGTGTTGTATATGCTGCTACCTGTGCATATGTTGTATATGCTGCTACCTGTGTGCTACCTTTTTGATTTATGCATTTTAATTGTTTCCTTGTAAAATGTTGACCTAGAGAAAATTTATTTTAAAATGTATACATTTATTTTAAGGTTTTTTGATAAACATGATAGGATCTCTACTTCATTTACAAGACTGCTGTGATAAAATCATAAAATTATATTTAGTTTGTCATGTCTGCGACCTGTATCTCTTTAACCGGTGTCTCACTTCAAGATAGCAAGACAATGAAGATGCAGAATAATAAAAGATGTGCATTTCATTACACAATTTTCATTTGCTTTAGTTTTGTGTGTATATATATATATGTATAATATATAGAGAGATTGTTCTGTTTCCTATTAATTTCAATTTTGAGATCTTATGCCTATATCATAGCCCGTATAGATAAAAGCTCCATAAAACTGAATAATTTGAAAGTATTCTTCATGAACTCTTTTTAGGGGTTGAAGAAGGAATTTACCCATAATGTCATTAAAACCCGACTATATGTTCCTATAAGATTCATTGAAGTCTACAGCTTTGCATGAGAAGAAATAGGACCAAAATGAAAGGTCTCCTTTTCAGACATATTTATAAGAATTTGACTGTGGTATCCCATGTCTATTTAGTGTCATAAACTGCTCTTCTTCTGGATAGAGTCCATAGCTATGGAAATAGTCTAAATGAAGACAACTTAGTCTGCTTCATCTTTAGCACAGATGTGCGTCCGTTACCTACCTACATGCTTATATGATAGATTTTGAGGGCATTTCCAGGGACCTCAGGGCCAAGATCAAAGTAGGGGCAGGACAGGAATTTTCTCAACTCACTCATAATTTATGTCTCTTTACTCATGTGCACTCCACCACTAGCACTGAACTGATTTTTTTTTTTCTTTTCCTTTGGACAACTTCTTTAATAAATCAAATCTTTATGTACTTTATTCAACACAAGCATCTAACTTTTTTTCTGACATGGTTGTTTTCAGTATATGTTATTTGGAAATGCCAGTAATCGCAGCTGTTTGGAAGGATGCTAAAAATTTCCTAGGCAAAAAATAAAATAGGCAGAAAGATAAGAACTCAAGCTTGTGTGTCTTTCTATGGTATTTTAAATATTGATATCAGTCTTTCTGTGACTCAAATGATCACTCCTAATTTATGTAGAGTCTGTGCTCCATATGACAATTTTTAAGATGTTCAGAAGAACTGATGTTCTATTAGATATTACATAAAGTTAGCAAATGAAATACCTGACCAATTGAAGCAGTTTGGAATAGTAGAGAAACAGACTATCCTGAGTGTTTAGGAATTCTGGAAATATTTTTGAGAGAACAACTATGATTTTTTTTTTTTGTAAAATTCTTTAGCAATCATAAGTCAGCAATTTATAACAAAAAAAAATTCTTATTGAATCAACACTTCATTAAAAACATTTAAACAAGACTATTGACATTCTGAATAAATTTCCAGGAGGACAGTCTTTACATCTAACTCTTTTTTTCTGGAATTCCTTAGACCTTAAATAACATTCTTATACATTACCTTCAACTGAAGTTTCGAACAATGTTTTATCCAAAAGAATAACCTATATACAAAAGATGCTAAAAATCATGGTTGAATATGAGGAACTGTGAAAAATAATTACTCTCACTGAGAATTCCCTCATTGAGAATCTCTCTGACTAAATTTCCTATTCTGACTTAAGTGGCAAAACTTGAGAGTGATGCAAACAGATTTAGTATTTCTTCCACTTAACGCTAATAGAACTTCTACAGTTAATTCCCTGTGCAACCACTGGAAAATATGCTACTTAATATAATGTAAACGTGTATTTGTAGCTTAATTATTCTCTATAGTAAGATGAAAAGCAACATTCCATAGTTCCCTGTCTTATTCTATATGATATAATGATAGATAATATGTTGGTCTTGTAGCAAATACTTTGGAAATATTTTGTTTTGATTTGAATCTATGCAATTAAAATAAATCTGGCAAGCTTATATGTACAGAGTTTATAAAAAAAGAGTGTGCAACGAAAACATATCAGTCAACTAGAGAAATATATTCTCAATGCTGTGATTGACAAGCAAAATGAGGAACTCTTCTGAGTCATCGTATACTAAACTCTGATCCTACTGGAATCATATGGAATATAAGCAATTATTATTTTCTTGGTATAAGTAGTAGAAGAGAACAGACTTTGTATTTGAAACAGAAGGGTATCCCTGCTGTTTAGAAATATCTACTCCACTGATAAAAATATAACATTTCTACTTTTATCCATACTTGAAGTGGCTGTCCTGAGTCATCATTGCACAGAGCATCTAATTCTGAAAAGTGCAAAGTTCGACAGATGCAGTAAAAATAAAAGGACAGTTAAAAAAATATATATATTTTGTTCTCTCTAAGGTAAGCTTGACCAACCAAAGCTAATTTCAGAGGAAACTGAAAACTGTTATGAAGCAGCCTTCATAATAAAACTGGGTAAAATATGTGTATGTCATAGAGTACATATAAGGCTATAAAGATCTGTGTGTGAGTCAGGGGAGAAGCAGAACACGGAGCTGTTCCCTGTTATTGCCCAGTGGTCACATTTATGCTTATACCACTCGGAGTTTGATGCAACGTATTGGCTTTCAGGACTTCCTTGCATCAGAGAAAATTGGTAACACTGAGCTTGAGCTTTATTTCTTGGTTTAAAAATTCCAAAGAAAAACATTCAAGACTATTCCCTGAGAAATGAGGATGTGTTGCCTCTCATAAATCAGTAAGATTTCATATGAATATGGCCTTTCCCTAAAGACATTTTGTTTCAGTATGTCAGATTCTCCCAAGTTGTTTATGCCTTACACTGCCCTTCTCTATACGGATGGTTTTCTTGAGGAAGATTTTAATACTTCAAATGCACAACTTTTTATCCACTTTTAAATTCTAATAGAAAACTCTGTTGGGGTTAGCCACTCTTACCCCTGGCTCAGCTATCCTATTAAAACTCAGTTTTATTCATCATTTACATCAGCAGTGGAAGATCCACATGTAGCATCACATCTCAGGAACTCATATTTTGGGGCAATTGGGACCCACATGGATCCTCACAAAATGAGGTTTGGTGTCCGTAAGGTCCTGACATGTAAAGAACTACAGGCTGTGTATGTGAAAACTTACCCTCAGAAGTTAATCATGTCTCTTGCTTAAGAGTTCCTGCAAATTATCTTAGAAGCCAGTTTGCTGCTGAACTGCTGAATAAATAAATATAAAACTTTTTTTTTTTTTTCAGTGTCTGGATATTTTCTAAGCAGCTTATCCCAATTTAAAAAGGCATTTTGAATTACAATATCTTTCTTTTGGTTTGGTCTAAATCTAACTGTATTTGAGGCAGACTGTGATTTGTGCAGCTGGATGCATCTGTCTCAAGCTTAATGAAAACACAGCTGATGGGATAATGAGGAAATAATGTGCAGTACTGACCTAAAGAGCTACTCAGAGTTTTCATACTGGATGAGGGTAGAGGGGTTAAGAAATCTTCCAGAGCTAGCTCATCAATTGAAAGCAATTTTAAAATTCTGCTTTGATGCCTAAAGTTTATCTCATACTAGCTTTGTCTTTAGGAAAAAAAGTCTATTACAAATATGAATAATTAGAGTGCCATCTGCTTGAGGAACATAAGCTTACAATATAGCACAGACAGTCAACATGGATAAAAATACTGTTAAAGTTGTATGCCAGTGAAAGTGGGTAAGACTGTTTTTCTGGAAGAACACGGACTCTTAATAATTTATCTTAATATTCTATTTATACAAGTGTTTTAAGATTAAGCATACAAGAGTAACTGAGGTTGGTCTCACTGGCCTCCCTACTTCTCGCACCTTCCACAGGATTGTAAATGTGAAATATCCTAAACAGTGTTCTAACACTGTCAAAACTCAGAGACAGAAACCTGTTTCCCAAAAATGAAAATCACAGGCAATTCCTGTCACCATGTCTTTAACCGTGATTTAAACTGTGTAGGTTTTCCACAGGCCTTCCTTTCCAGATGAGACTACCCTGTAATAAATAGTATTTTATTTCTCGGAGAACTGTTTCCTCTTTATAGTTTTAGCTCTGACAACGCATCAGAAGTTCACTGTGACTCTGTATTCCATACTAAATACTACAATAATCTGCTTTGTTAAGTGAGCTTTCTTGTCTTTATTCTGCTCCATCATGCTTTTGTATATTGCATCTATAGGATATTTTGCTTCTGCAGCTCAAGCTTCTAGGGTCAGATCATATCCACTAAATGTATTTTCTTCTGAGCCTTCAGGAAGGTCTTATATTACCAGAAGGACAGTTGCTAACTGTTCTGGACCAGCATAAAATGCAGTTGTTTTGTAAACTTTCGTACTTTTAGCGTGATAACTGGATAAGCTAATCTTATATATGTTGTTGCCTTTTGCTTCTAAAACATACTAAAGTAATAAACAGTCTATAATTCATGTATATAGGCTATTCTGGGACAGGGTCCTGAAAATATGAGAGATGCATTTCTTTTTCGCTTTTCACTCTGCTTAGTGTATTTTTCTGCATTATGAATTTATAAGTCAATTGCTTCTTCCTCCCTTCTCACATTGCACCCTACTGCAGTCTAAACAGATGTGGATTCACTAACGAGTTTTTCATCTCGTTATTTTGTGCAAACTCATATTAAGCAAAAAGAGTTTGTTCGCTAGTGTGGGGCAGCTGAGAAATTCAAAGAAAACCTAATGCCTAAAAATGGTGCATGAGGAATACTTCCATCTAGATTTGCTCAATGGGATTGTATCTCTGGCCAGTTTCATCACTAATCCAGTTTTTCCATCTGTTACTTAGTCTAGAAGATCTTAACACTTCAGAGACTCCACTGACTACACCAAATGTGTTGTAATATGTGTTGTACTTCTGCATCAATGTTCTGTTACGGTTTCACTGTAAAACAGAGCTATGTATGAGAGAAAATATGCCATTCTCAGTTGCGTTCAGCCACGTAAAACTTTGTTCACTCCTTGACATTATTGCTGTATGTCATATTTGCAGCACTGAAAAGCAGGAAAGCTCTTAGAATAGTTATTGTTCTTTCCTTCTTCTTCATCTACTATGTCTCAGATGCTTGCTAAAAAATCAGTAGAAGGTATAGATTAATAAAAGAAATGTAGATCCTAAGGTAATATAGACTGAGGTTACAGGGATAGAATGGTGTTAAAACAGGTTAATATGAAGTGAGCCAATCTGTCTTTCTAAAATATAGACATTTAAATCATTATAGGTGGGATGGGCATACAAAGGAAAATTGCACTCTTTTTGTTTCAAAGAAGGTCAATATCTTGACAATGGCTCCAATGGTATTTCCAGATGTTCTGCTTTACAAAAGATATTTTGTCATTTCAAAGTGGCTTTATTTTTCTCCTCCTTATCATATTCTTTCTGTGTGAGTTTGCCAGCTTCCCCGATACCCGACACACCAGTGCATCTGTGCTGTGAAAATGGCTCCTGTTCCCATCTATAGAAACAGTTATCATATCAGAAAATCTAAAAGTGTTGTTGTGTAAATAACAATTGCATAAATCTTTCTTACATGAAGCCTTCTTAAAACTAGGATGAAATCAATCGTCACTGTTTCTAGCCGCTCTGGTGTCTTAAGATGTAACAACTTTAAGTAGATTAACATCATGTCTTTGAGATTTCCCTGGTGACCTCTGGTCATGTGGATTACTGTGACGTGCCTGATGTCAGAAGAAACTTTCTTGTCTCCACTCATGTAGAATTTCTCACAAAATGCTACTTGCTTGTTGTCATTGTAAAACAAATAATGGCAATAATAATAGACGCCAGACAAACGTTTCAAAGAATTGAGCAAGAAACTATGATTGTAGGAGCATCCCGGTGTCCGAACTCTAAGGGTGCTGAATTGGCGAAGCTGCTGAGCTTCCTCTCCTCTCCAGCCTTCTCTATCCTTCTTGATTTTCCTTCTCCTTCTCCTTTTCCCATAGTCTCCTATACGAATGAAATACAAAATTCTGGTATTAACTGTTACCTGAGTCACAGTCAAATTTCTTCTTAACATTAAACAAAAATTAGTATTTTGCTTGTAGGCAAGTAAGTTTTACAAGTACTTGGTCTGTCTCCGATGTATACTCTCCTTTGGCTCTTCTGTGTTTCTCTGTACAGCACATTTAATTATATATCTACTCCTATTACTTATTGCTTCTTCTTGTTCATATCATTTATCTTTTTTCCTCTCTGATACATTATTTTTTTCTGCACATGTAGTTTTATTCACTCTTCTTCCCCATTCCCCATTCCTAATTTCCTTTCACATATTTCCACTTTCTTTTCTACTTTCTAATGTATTTAACACCCTTCTGTTCTCACCATTATTTTCCACATGGACAACTTTATTCAATTTAAATATACCTTACATCAAATTTCTGTCAGTCATGCATTATGTATCAGAAGGTATTTCAGCTCTCTCCCAAACCCTAAAGTCTGTGAACTTCTTTCACCTTTTTGGTGGGAGGTTCTTCAACAATTTATCATATCTTAATGTTAGCTCAGCATATCAGACTCCCTTTATCAATGCAGCCGTCTCCATGTGTGGATCCAGCAGAAAATTATTGCTACCTTCTCATTTTATGATTTAGGAACATAGTGAAACAGTCATGTTCACTTAGATAGAACTTACAGAGAATTTATAAGCCAATTTTTCATTTCTTCAGTTAGTTAAACATGATATTTTACAGTATAATTTTACTTTTATTTATGGTACTCTTTACTGCTCACTCTTGAAAAATATCACCACTGTTTAAATTTTCTACATCCAAATTGGCCTTAATTTTGCAAGGAGTGGAAGGCAAGTTTTCCACTTATCCTTGAATTGTGACCTTGAGCTGCAAATACATAACTTGTTTTTACTTGTACCGTAAAAGGCTTTTTTTAAATAAAGAAATGAATACTTTGTTTACCACTTCTTAAATATAAGAAGCCTATAAATATGTGGCATGTGGCACCAAAAACCTGTGAGTAAATTATATTAAATTGCAATTATTGTACTAGAGTGGATTTTTTCTTGTTTAGCTTGCTGCAAGCTGCAACTACTAAGTGTTCCTTTGCAATGAACTTCAAGTTTACCAAAGGTCAAGAATGATCTTGCTTTTAAATGGAAGAAAACTGAATGACATTTCATTGTTTGCAACATTCAAAATTTGTTTAATCTTACTTTTCATAAAGTGTGTTGACATAGTATTTGTGTGCTGAGCACTTACACTTTGAAAACACCATTAAGTTTTCCTTTTCTGACAAATAAAAATACCACTTGTCATGGTGCTGCCTTGATCTGCTTTTAGCACTGTTGCATAGTATTCCTTGTAACTTCTTTTCTTTTCTGCATAAAGATGACAGCTATGCTGTGCTAGATGAGGATGAACATATAAAAGTGGGAAAGCCTGAATATTCACTGCTTATTTTTCCATCTGACACTAACCCATTATAGTCTAAATCTTCAACTTATACAATATTTCAACTCTTGGACTACATATGGAGAGGAAATTGTCATCTATATGCAATTGTTAATTTGCATTAGCATTCATAATTTGTCTTCTAAAATGAGATTCAAAGTAGGCACATTAGTACTTTAGTTAGGCACATTAACCTTAAGACTGGCTTTAACTTGATGGTTCGGCAGATTATAAACATGCAGAACCCAGATTCAAGCTCCCATTCCCCTTCTGTTTAGTAACAGATTTTGGTTCAATTTTAGAGGCTAGCATTGGGCAACCTCAGCAACTCAGTTTTGTATTTCTCTTGTATGGCAGCATGCAAAAATATAAATAACATATTTTCAAAAAAAAATTTTCAAATTTTCAAAAAGGTTCTGGTGTCATCTTTATGAAAGCTGTTCAGTATTTTCTAATTATTGAAGTTTGAGTTCCTCCCGTGTATATAAAGCTATCCAAGCACTGGGGCTGTCCACAGATAAGGATATGCTGGAACCTGGATTCAAACCAAAGTTCTGTAGGACTTACATGCTCTGGACCTAACAGGGTGGAGAAATTCAGGGGCCAGAGAGACGGTATTAGTCCAATCCAGATGTGCAGAAACAAGAAGTCAAATCCTTCCTCCTTCCTCATTCCTCTACCTTGTGAGATGTCCCTCTCCTTGGGCTGTTGGCTGATCAGGAGAGGAATTAGAATGCTTTTCTTTATACTGATTTATATCTGTTCACTGCCAAAAAGACAACGTATATAATGGATGTGCTCCTTAATTAGAGTGTTGTAAAAACTGTAATTACAGCTACAAAGTGAACTTTTAGGTCCGCCTACATAAGTGATTTCAGGTTTGTCAATGAAACCTCATAGGAAAGTAAGTTGATTTCCAGGAATCTACATTTTTGTGTAATCAAGAATATCTTCAAACGTATATGCTCTTTAGGTAAATGTGCTAATTACAAAGCTAGTGATGTAGTTTACATCACCAAAGTATTAGTGATGTAAAGCTGATATGAGTTGATGACTCTACTTTCTTTTTAGTATCAGTCTTCTAAAATAATAATTATTTAGTAAGAAAAGAAAGCAACATTTTCTCAGTCTTTCATAAACAAAATGATTTAGGCAATTTCTTCATTATTTAGGCCTGAGGAAATACATGTTATATTGGGGACGAAAATGAAATTATAAGAGCAATTTGCTTATACTACACGCAAGCCAGGCAAAAGCATTTGCTGTGCCTGCTTGTGATCTATTAGCAAACAGTGTATCTTTTGTTGTGTGCAATTCAAGTGATTTTGTGTTTCCTGTTAGTCTTTGAACTCATGCTGCATCTTCAGCTGTTACTTAGATATTGCAGCCAAAAAAAGATATTTTGCACATAAGAAAGACGATGAAAGAATATTTGCTGGGAGGCAAGAAGAAAATTGACTTGTTCAATGTAAAACAACTAGATAAATGAGCTTCTGCTCAACTCTTGTTTCTTATATCTTTTCTTCTTTTTCTTCTCTTTCAAATCATCCTGTGGAAGCAAGTGCGGAAAGTGAGAACAGACCTAAGGAAAGGGACTTTTTGTAAGGAGATGTGGGGAAAAGAGGACACCTCAGGAGAACTTCTGGTTTTCTATCCACCCTGTAAAAATGCTGCATCTACACCCACAACACAGTGCTGTGAGAGAGCCATGCAGACCTGCACTGTGAAGCACCAAGGTTCAGGGCATCTTGGTGGGACCTCATGAAGGCAACTACACCCGAGCTACCTGAGCACCACCTCTTGTGTCTCTGCATCATTTTTTCAGTGCTTTGGTTTTCTCAGATAACCTCAGATAATAAATTTATATTGCTCCGTCCTTGGGTTTGATTTGTGCAGGCTCAGAGCTGACTGTCCTTTTCTCTGCATTTGAGTTGGCCTCCAAATGGCAGAGGAATCTGTTGCCCACACCTGCCCGAGCAAGGCCAGCTGCTCCAAGCCTGCGCTATCCAGGGCACCATTAATCCACCTGGATTTGATTATAAATGGTTAATCCCTTTGGATAAACCTCACATAATGGGGACTGGCTAAGCCCCTAACACATAAGAAATGTCAGTCTAATAGCAGATTTTCTGATCTAAAGTAGAATAGCTTGTTTTTGCCAAAAAAATAAACAAATAAATAAATAAAATTGAATTGGTTTTTTATCTCAATCAAGGATTACAGTTGGAAGGATTTTAAAAAGTGGATTTAAAAGATTAATTTAAAATAATCTCTACAGTTCAATGGGGCTTAGAATTCTATTAATATACATTTTTAAAATATTTGAAATCCTTTTAAATAGTAATTTTCTTTCTTTTCTTTTTGCATAAAAAAACCTTCCTTCCAATCTGTATCATACTGCTAGTGTTATGATATGTGGTTAATTATCACTTTAATTAATATTGGCTCATAATGTTGCAGGTGCCATTAATTTCCCTCCTATACTTAAATGCCACCCCCCTTTTTTAAAAAAGATCAGATTTTAACCTCAGGAAAGATGTGTTATGTCCAGTAGAGCGAGAAATCCATCCTCTGAATACTGTTCTTACACAGTACCTTGTTACACTGGCAGCACTCAACAAGAAATGGTTTTAAATACATAAGATATTGGGGGAAAGGGCCTTTCCATTGTTTGGGGGATTCATTTTTTCTATTTGAGAAAAGTAAAATGCTCATCAAAAAGGTGATTTTTTTTTTTTAGTTTTATTTGGTGCTTATCTTTTCTGTAAGGTTAGAAATGCTCACAAAATGCACCTAAATCTAACAAGAATTGGAGCAAAATGTATGAAAGAATGTACCGTGTGTCCTTTAAAATGAAATACTCCTGAGGAGTTTCTTCTGAACTTGTTAAAGGAGTGTTCCTCGCTCTTTCAAAGGTGCTCCTGCTGATTCTATCTATCTATCTGGCCTGTTTTTTTTCCTATGACTTTGTAGTGAAATGGGAGATACGGATTATTGAGCAGATATAAAGCTTGTACTTGTAAAGAGGTAGAATTTACATACATCTTGGATATGCTGCGGGGAGAGGTGGTTGTTGTGTGGTCATCCTGAGGATTTTCTGTCAAATTAATTCTGTCCTCTGTATTGTAAAGAGGTTATCCCAGTTACCGAATTGTTTAAGAATTATTTTAAGCTTGCCATTAGGAAGAATGAACATCCCTTTCTGGGATGGGTCAAAAGTAAGATCTTCAGTTGCCTGGTGATGGGAGTCCTAGCCTAGAAAACCAGAGAAGCTTGGTCTTTCTTGACGTTTATAAGACATTAAAGACCAGCTGCATTTCTGTTAATTTAGATTCCACTCACAAAGACAGAAAGCACTCTCAGTTTCATGGTGTTACAAATATGCTCTCCAGTCTCATGTATTTGTTATACGCTGCACAGTTTTCCTAAAGCCAATTCTGTAAGCAGACATCTCCAGGCCATTAATACAATACACTGCTCATACCAGTTACACCAGTTAGCCTTTTAGTATAGATCTGCTGGATTTATCAAGCTGTTTCAAGATCTGTCTAAATATCTTAATAAACCAAGAGTGAGGCCTCAGGCAGCAGGCCTGCTGGGGCTGGTGGATCTCACATCACTGGGGAACCCTCTCACACCTCCTGCCTACATGAAATGCCCTATTAAAGTAATAACTCAGTTCTACCTTAAAAAATCATTTATAATACAAATAGTAAACCTCAGTCAGTACAGGTCTGAAAAGACCCATCACTTGGTAGTCTAGTAATAAGCTTCTAAGTTATCTCAATTACTAATAACCTTGGCATAATGTATCTTAGGCAACTTGAGGTCTTTGCAGTGGTTACTAAATGGTGACTCCATTTGTGAATGCTAATAGCACTGAATCTTGTATGTGCTCTAAAAGAAGAGTCATGAAACTCACTTGAGAAGGTAACAGTTGTTTTTGAGGGAGTCGGGTAATTGTCTAGAGGGTTAGGCCCATCTGCAGCATGTGGATGCTACAAATATATTAATGACTTTGAATCATAAGGGAGAAACGGAACTTTGGAGAGTACTTAGGATGAGAAGAAGACAAGGACCATCTAGATCTCATTACAGAATGAAGACAAAATAATATTTTACAAATTAATCTACATTTTACAGTCTGTAGTCTTGTTGAATTTACTTTTTAGAAAGATTTAGACGAGTTGAGTGATAAATGGACGAGCAGTAATTTTTGAACGAAGTGGATGGAGAATCAAGGGAACATTTATAATGTGAACTCTCTTGATTAAAGGAAGTTTTTTTGTTTAAATGGGTGGCACAGTTGCTACTGAAGTCTTTCAGAAGTTTGGATATGTTGGGTTAAAGGGATATTGCAAAATTAAAAGACCCCAACTCATTTCTGTTTAATACTCTAACATTTACAACTATTGAAATAATTTTTGTGATAACAGCATAAGTCCATATCACTAAGCAACACACAGTGCTGATTTTTATCCTGTAAAAGATGACAGGATATGGCCAATATTGCATGTGATATTACACAAAGACCAAAAAAGGTACACATTGCATTTGATAAAATTAAAAGACCCCAACTCATTTCTGTTTAATACTCTAACATTTACAACTATTGAAATAATTTTTGTGATAACAGCATAAGTCCATATCACTAAGCAACACACAGTGCTGATTTTTATCCTGTAAAAGATGACAGGATATGGCCAATATTGCATGTGATATTACACAAAGACCAAAAAAGGTACACATTGCATTTGATGGAGTCATTCATTTTTGTCAGTGATTAAGGAACTCCTTCCACTAGCAGATGTGGATGTTTAAAAAGTAATGTTACAAAGAGCAATTCTTTGCTGAGATTCACGTTGTAACATTACTTTTTAATTGAGGGCCCATAGCCCTTTCTAAGGCTATGTTTTCTTTTTAATAGTATCCTGACTGCCAAACAGACACTTGAAGTAACTAACTTTATTATTAAATTTTAGTTTTATAGGTTCAAACTGCAGCAAATCATAAACCAATCTTCATTTGTGTTAAATTATGGAAGAAGAGATGAGACCCAGCAGAGAGTTCCTGTCTTGTGAATCTGGCATAAAAGCAATGAAAAAGCACTGTTTAGCTCAAAATGGGCTTGAAAGTGATTTACACTATCAAATAAAGTGTGCTTCCCATTTATTGTTGCTTAGATATTAGTGTATATCATAAGCCCAGCTCAGTTTGTATCTGCACGGATGCACTCCATTCAACAAAACAAAGATAAGTATTTCTGTAAAACTGTCAGAAAAACAAACCTGTTACTGCATAAAAATACATACAGCACACAGAAAGCTTTATTTTAATGAATTTATTGTGTAGGGCTTACCCTGGGCTCCGAGGCAGGGGACAGTGATTTATAACTCACAAAGCAGCAGCACTGATAGGATGATGAAGGGTGGCTTCTCCTCATTATGCCAGGAGAGCTTCTTTTCATCTCTTTTCTTATTCTCCGTTCACAGTTTGCCCTTGGCATCATCAGTCACCAGGCAGCACAGTTTACAAACACTGTTTGGGCTGGCAGAAAATAAATTGTTCAGCTGATGACACGAAATCTATCAAATTCCTTCTAAACTGCATCTTGAAACCACCATTCAAGCCCTTGTCTGAGGCTGATCCATAGTTTAGATAACAGGTTACTTCTAAAAGACAGATTCTTCCTCTCTCCCTTGTTACCCAAAGCAAGATGCATTTCCTTACATCCTTCTGTAGGCACAGGCTGACCGCCTTCCAAGATCTGTAGACACTAAATCATTTGTCCCGGTACCTTTTCTGTTTTTGTTGCAGGCACCACATAGATTGCTTTATGGACAGCTAGTGCGTCCGGGTTTGTCATTCAGGGTGACATGTGAATAACTCCCAACATGGTAAATAAGTAGCTGGACCTCACTTCTAAAAAGAAAAATTGAAAACAAACAAGAAATGTGTCAGGTACAGGTTTAAAAGCATTGCTTGTCAGAGACTGTGTTTTATATGTTTGGCAGAAGCCACATAAAGGCATTTAAAGTATTAAGCAAGGCTTGTTTGACTGATTTGATATGTATTGCAAACAAATGAGTGAGCGGCAAATGACTGAAGCAGCTAAATGGGGAACTAGGTGCTTGTATCTTTTATCTTAAAAATAAATAAATACATCTGAATAAATAAATAAATCTGAATTACAAATAAGAACAGAAGAAAAAGTACACTCTCTGGTCTGACTTTTCTTGACAAATTGGATGTGACTGTGAGGTAGTAAAGAAAGGCTAGAATGATTGAATAAGAGACAGAATATGAAAGGTATGAAAACTAAAGAGAATGAAGCCTTTAGAGGCTGTACATACATATTTTAAAGTGTTGAGTCTTGAGAAATACCTAGTAATCATCATTATTGTGAACTATGAGCACCACAGGCTAAGAATTAAGTATTTACTCTGTCAGGCCACCTTAATATTTATTTTTAACAATTAGAACCATCATGAATATTAGCTTGATAACTTCCTAAGATTACCTTCACAGGATGATTAGCTTGAGGTCATTGCATGATGATAAAACCTTTTTAAGAATGAATCAAAATAATAGAATAAGTAATTTTCAAAACTTTTGTTCTGTTCCATGCATCAATAGTTTTCAATTAATAATTGAAAATAAAAAGGTGTACAGGGTAAAAGTTCCAATCTGCTGAGCAATGTTTCTCAAAGTTGAGGTAGACAGTGCAAATGTGTCTCCCAATCTTTATCTTTTATATTTTATCTCCTTGTGCAAGTAATGCTAGAATTGCTAGACTGATAGGCTCCACCGACCACTTCTGTATATACCAGACCATCCAGTCCCCTCCTATGTGTAATGCAGAGCCTGTATTCCACATCTTAACTGCAGAGAACTGAGTATCTTCGGCTGAACTTAAACATTTCAGTCTTTAGAAAACTGAACGGTTGAGTGTTGTGGCCTCAGCACAAGAAACATCCTGATTTCCAATTTTGTGATCGTGTTACAGACATCAAGTGCCTGTGACAGTAAAGTCTCAGAACTAGTGAGGGGTTTAACTATCTCACCAGCCTGGGCTTTCTGGGTGTTTAACTCTGTTGCGATTCAGAAGAAAAGGGGTAAAATTACCCGCTGCCCCAATCACTTCATGTGTCACAAATATACTAGCAACAGTAGTTTTAATTTGGTCTTTCTTTTCAGCTTCAACAAGCATTTGGAGAATGAAAAACTTGACAGACATTTTGCTCCTTAGAAGGGAAAAAATTGGGACGAGAACCAGAGTGCTTATTGTAAAAAAACGGGGGGGATTCTGTTACATAAAGTCCTTTTACAGTAACAAAGGACAGAGGTATGTGCTGCTTTTGGTAAGTTTGATTAAGCTCTATATAATATCTCTCCTGTTCCTCTTTGTTTTAGGGATCAGACTGCCACAGCTGCCACAGATCTAGCTATCAAACTGTCTAAAGTATTTGTTTTAACAAATGAATTTGTGCCTTGGCAGCCTCCTCAGGCACTTACGTTGGTGGATTTTAAATTACTGCTTGGATACTTACAAAATTGGCTTCTGATGTCCATAAAATTTTCTTTTTACCTTTTTGTGAGCAGTGAATTTTATTGGAACTTTTCGTTTTTCATTTTGAGGAAATTATGCATCTACTTTTTCGATATGCCTTATGCAACTACATATATTTAGTCCTACATTGTCTATATATATCTGTATATTTTTATTCTACCTCTTTATAATAATGAAGATCAGACGCTCTGTGGATAATTTATCTTCTGGCAATGTTCCAAATTTATCATGCAAATACCAGAGTGGAAGGGAACATCCATGTCACCAAACACAGCATTCAGTCAAAACAACATTGTTTGACCTTGTTCAGTATATTCACCTCACATATTGATGAAAACTAATAAAATTGTAAAGTTTGGTTAATCTGCCTTAAAGCCATTTTTAAAAAATCAAATGACCAAGTGATAAAAAAAGCATTAATAATTTTTAATATGAAAAGTCCACCACTTTGACTTCGTTGTAACATTTGCTATCTAGTGAATGCTTAATAATGCAATCCAAAAAAAAAAATGAATAAGTCTGCACACAATTAAGTGATTGTAGCGAAAAGTCCACCAATTTGACTTCATTGTAACATTTGCTATCTAGGGAATGCTTAATAATGCACTCCAAAAAAAAAGTCTGCACACAATTAAGTGATTGTAGCATTTTAAAATTTAGTATTTTTTGCTTGAAAAATACTTTTTTTAAAAAAGTCTTTTTCCCCCTAGGGAATGTGTTCCACCTAACTGCTTGCTTTTAAGAATGCTCTGCTTACCTATGGACTTTCAAAGGATATGGGTATGCAGCTCTACTCACTATTAATGCATATAAGACACATACGTATATATATTGCTGTTGGAATGCTTCAGAATTTACTCATTTTTTCTTAGATTTTGGGGTACTATTTCTTTCAAACAAATGTAACTCTAAGGAAATAATTGTTTTCACAGGGTTTCACCTGTTTCCTTTTTGACAGTAAACACAGGTGGCAGTTCTGCAGAAGATACAGATGTGTGCAGCCATCAGATGGATGTCACTGAACAATCTTTTTGGATGTTTTTCATGGAAAGTGGTCAATATTCATTGTGACTATTATGTGGAGCAGCTGTTGTGTTGCTGGATCCCTTCGAAATGAGAGATGGAATCAGCTTCCTCCTTTCCTTGAAGGAAGATTCCTTGCTGGAGCCCTTTGATTTTTTTTTCCCATCGAATTACTTAAAAATAAAAATCTTTGCTTCTGTGCTCAGTAACCTTCTAAATGTAACTACTGTTTTATTGGAACACATATTGAAATCTAGGCACAATTATGACTTTGTCTGTATTTAGTTCCTTCTGATGTAAGAAGGAAGATTGTTTTTCTCTTTCTGAGTAAAGAATAAGTGGGGAAAAAAAAAGGACTAAGAATTGCTAGATATAAATTCTCAAACACATACAAATATACAACTGCAACATCGCTTTTCCAAAGAGTTTATTTTGCTTGAGACATAACAAGGACAGTTAGCTCCAAAGAGCTTGAAATTTCCTCCAATTTGCACTTACATGTGTCACACAGAGTTACCGAAAGCGTGGAAGATGTTACCCTGAATTTAAACATGGAAGTGTAATTTGGCAGCAGCCTACATGGTGCTAATGGCTGTGCAGTCCCAAGGCTGTGCAGGATGAATGTCTAGAGCTTTTTTTTTAGTCTGCTGTTGAAACAGCTGGAACCGCTTTGGAGTCTCTGCAAGGCAGCATTTACTGCCCCACCGATCCTCAGGTCTGTTCTTCATGCAATATATCCTTGTGCCTCCAGTGAAAATTCTTTATTAAAACTTCCACTTCAGACCATAGGCTCTGTAGGACTGTTGGCTGGTACCCAGGATTAGTCTTGTCACTCTTCTTCCTGCTGTGTGGATGCAAAGGTAACCAGGTATACATGTGGATATGTCATATAATTCTTTAATTTGTATTTAGTTTTCTAGCTTATACGCCAGTCCAGCTCAAAGTACATTGAGTCCATCCCACATGAAGAGCAGCAGCGTGTACTATCAAGTAAAAAACAGTTATAAGTTTTCACTAAACTTACATAAGATATTTTTTCCCTGATATTGCTTGTAATACTTTTTAAACACATATATTTTAGCCATACTGAAAATATTACTTTTAATGGATCATCACTAGTAATAGGATATTACTGGTTATATTGCACCTGGAGGAATGAATTCTAGACTGCTTATAAAGACTGCAGACTACTGAGTCATACTCAGGTCTTTAATTCTAATAGACAAAAACCATTAATAATTTTCAGACACCAGGCAAAATTGGTTTAGAAAATAACAACTACAAGTACGGAATCATATGTCTAACCGTGTTTTCCTCTAATGACAGTATTTATGAACAATGGAGCAATAATCTGGAACTAAATATATATATATACATATATAAAAAAAAAGCATCAAAAGTATCAATTATTAAGTATATCTACGACATCAACCTTTGCGGCTTATTTACTTTGTCTTTACAGAAAGGGTTCTATACTGTATTTTGTGGTCAGCTCTACTCAGGCTTTTGATGATTCCTTCTTGGAACATTCATGTTTAGTCTGCCTCTCATTTTGGTGTGGGATTTTTGACTGAAAAAAAGAAAAAAACAACCCCCAAAAAACCCAACTAGATCTAGTTGCATTCTATAGTAACTACTGCTTCTAAAAGTTGATGCTGCATCTTCATATTGATCCTTTTTTTTTTTTTTAATTTCCTACATATTGATTTGATTTAGTTTCTAATCACCATCAGAATCAATGTCAGGATTAGGGACTCCTCTCTCTTCCAAGTTCTCCAGCACAATGTTTGAAACAGGAGTTTCAATCTGAAAAAAAACCTTTGAAAACTTCTACTGCTTTTATTCCTTCCTCATCTGAAACTGATAGTCTTCAATTTGTAATTTCCAGAACTGTGGCATTCTTCACATCTATCTATCACGACTAGAAAACCATATAGGTCTTCCTCCTAGGAAGTCAATTTTGACTATTCAATCTAGAAGTTATAAATCTGAATAACAACAAATAAATAAATCTGAATCTATGACCACAGTAAGTGGCTTGAGCAGAAAGTTATCAAAAGAAATAGGAAAGACAATGTAATGTGAGAAAAAGTAATCTTAGTGTTAGGCTGCTCATCAGTGAAAACTCTCTCTGGTCTTAGCCACCCTGAATGTGACATCCAAGCCAAGTCTTGCTTAAACCAGATATTTTCAAAATCTAATTGCCCTCTCATTTTCAGTCCCCTATAAGTCAAAAAAAAAAATCCATCTTTGATCAGTAAAACCTGTAAAATTCCTTCACAAAATTGTATTCCTTTGGAATACATATTCAAAAAAAAAATCTTTGTGCTATCCCTAGTCATCCATTTCTGATGTTAGTGATGTTGTATTTTTATATATCTTTAAAGATATAAATTCCCATATATAAATAGCAAAGATGATCTCCTTGAATTTGCTTTAATCTCTTCCCCAGAGGTTTTAAACATTTAGCAAGAATTTTTGTTGGGACATTTTTTTTTCCCAAAATCACTAGGAAACATTTTGTAAAATGACATTTTATGCTATGAATTTTATGCTAACTTTTATGTTTAAATACTATATTATGTTGTGAGAAAAAAATCTTTTCTCAAATTAATAGGAATAAAATTTATCTTGTCAATCTTATCTATAAATAAAGTAAAAGAAAATCTAAAAATAAAGGCAGTGTCAAATAGAAATGTTTAATATCTATTGTAGAAATCTACTTTCTTCTTTTTTTCCAAGTAAGGAAAGTGATGAGCATGTCATCACTCTACTCCTGTGTCCCTATGGCAGCTGGGGTCACAAAGAAGGGGACCTTCCTTATCAGATATGTGGAGAGCCAGTTAATACAAAATAGACTTTTTTTCCTGGGGAAAAGCTGACACTTGCTCTAGAGTTAATTCTATAAATCCTTCACTTTCAAACTGAACTGTCAGCAGGCACTACTCTTAACAAGTCTACTTTATATGCCATTCATTAGATGTCCCCTAATAAATGACTGACAAGCCAAATCTGAAAGGTTTCCGTGATTGATCTGTCAAAATGCAACATGATTAACCCTCAAAATTTAGTAGTTACTGTCAGGAGGAGTGTCAGTTTGAGCTCGTTTGTTTGTCTTACATGGCTTGGCTGGCAAAACCTATCTTTGTTTGAAATCATGTCCCAGGGACTATCATCTGCCTGGTCCATTTGGGCTTCAGAATGGGCTTCCTGCCCAACCCTGGAATCAAATACGTTAGGCTGAATTGGGGTGACCTATCCCCCTGAACCCTGCTTAGCTACTTTTGGGGAGAGAACTAGTTGCAGAGTAAAAGCAGAAGCCAGGGAGTAACAATTAGACAAGTCGAGTTGATTTTGAGATTGTTCCCCACTTACTTAATTTACCTTTATTTCGGTGGATCCACTAAAAATATACATAGTCATAACTCCAATAGCACCAATATATCCATATGACAAATTGGCAAAGTATGGGCACACATAGACTAGCTTACACAAGGAAAACTGAATTTATCCCAATCTTAAATGAAATAAAGTCTAAAGTAAAAAGAAAAACCTTTCCCTTAGCAGAAATAATACTTAACATACCTTAAAAGCAATTAAGATATAATTGTCCTATTTATATGTTAGATTTATTATAGGTTTGCTTTCATATGGCATATTATTTATTTACTTATTGATAGAAATCAATAAAATCCAGTATGTGGAACTGAAAGAGCAGGTGATACTTGCGTTTCAAGAGTCGTGGGTATTATAGGCTTTCACTTCAAAACATGTGCATTTTTTTATTCCAGTTTTTCGGGACAAGACTGTGCTTTATATCTACATAATTTTAACATGCGGTGATCCTTCAGAAACATATTCTACAATGTTTAGATCAACTGTGCAGCTGATCAGGTTGTCGTTGAATTGACACAGCAGAGAAAGTGCAGAGGTTTTATTCCCTGTTCCCTTACTACAAAAAATCAAGTCTCGAAGCCATTATTCATTATTTATTCTATTAAAATCCATTTATTTCTCTGCAAGTTCTACATGAAGGTTTGTCTGTATCTAGAATTTATGGATATATTCTAGCATCATTATTTCATATTAAGTTTTCTTGTGATCTGGCCTGGATTAATCCTACCTTGCTGCAGGCACCTGAATTAAGAACCTCATTGTTTTGGATTTCTTCTGTAGTCACTTAAAGCCTGGGTTACCCTGTGGAATTGCTTATCTTTCTCTAATGGCTTAAAGAGAATTTAGGATGACAAGGCTCCTAATTAAGTCACTTAAGGTAGAAGACAAAAAAGACAGTTGAACCTGTATGAAGGCTTAGTCTGAAAAGCAGGAGGAAAATATAGACCTCTAATGTAGAAAGGATGTCTTTCCGTTTCACTTAATCTGCTTGGGGTTCATTTAAGAAATGCCTTGCCTGAGCCAGATGAAGCCATTCTGCTAGAGGAAGTGTTCTCGTGGGAACATATCACAACCATTTTGGGGGCCAGATGTCCATAAAATGTGTTCTTCTCTTTTTCAGGATTGAAGAATAACACAAATACACATTTTAATCAGTTAAATTGCTATATTTGCCAAAATCAGCCAAGAGTATAGCATATATTTTAAACTAAAATGACTATATATTTATTTTTATTTTCAGTTTTCACACAGCAGTAGCGTTTGGAACAGTTTTTTTTTTTCTTTTTTTAATATCTTTTTTTCTACATAATCTGGACTGTTTTCCCTCCGTAGTTTTTTAAATTTAAAAATTTGATTTCACTGTTCAAATAAAATACTGCTGAAATTGTGGTGTTAGGGAATAAAATCACTGAATCACAGAACGTAGAAAATAATACATTTCTTGAGCAGTCACGAAGTATTCCACCCTTAACTTTATAAACCATTAAAAAATGTAAGCATTTTGCCCAACATTAGACAATGTTATTGGCTGAGATAGTTTGTGCTGAAAGCCAAGCACAGTGAAGAAAGCTTCAGTGAAGGAGCTGGAATTTTCTCTGATCACCTGTGTTGAGTCTGAGCTCTAGTTTCTATCACTAAGTACCAGTTCTTGATAAGTTCTTCTTCTATTTATATTTGAACAAGCTGAAAGGCTGCATATCATTGAGATACAGAGAGCCATACAATCTTCTGAGCTTCCTTTAAGCAAATCTGGACATTAAATCAGCCCGACCCCTCACTGCTTTACACTTCTAATTTAGTGCTTTACACTTCTAATACATGCTGAGAATTTCTGACTGCAGGAAGCTGTTAAAATAATGAGTAATTTATTTTGAGAAATAATAAGGGTTTTGGTCAGACTGTCTACAGGGAAGTAAAACAAAAATAATAAGTGTATGAAATTATGGTGGTGTAAAAGCAGTGCAAGTGAGATCAGGAAAAAGGTCCCGAATATATTCCCTGGTGCAACTGCATTGATAAAACAAAATTGAAAATTTCAGATACTAGAAACAATTTTACAATGATGAACTTTGATATGACAAAATTATTCAACCTTTCATTTTTAGCCTTTCAGCTACTGAGGTGTCTTGCTTTTATCCTGTATACTTGAGGCCAGGTACTTTAACTACTGTTCACCTTGCAGTGGCAATCTTATTCAAATGCTTTCATTCTGTAGGGTCACTGGGGTGGATAATGTTTGCATCCTTCAATTGGTATGAGTTGGTTTTGAGTAAGATCCAGAGTAGAATAAAATACAAAGTTACAAGTTTAAAACAAAGTCCCTTCTGCTCCCAGTACAATCAATTTATGCAAAAATCCAAGTATAAATACATCTATTTTACAAGGCATTTAAACCCTGTTATAAAAATCTGTACATCACAACGCCTACAAAGTACGTTTTTATATCTTTGACTGTTGGGATTGCAGAAAAATTCTAGAGTACTTTGCCATCCCATTATTCTCTGTATAGCAACCAATGAAAATAATAGATCGAAGTATTCTCCTTTCCTCTAGAAAGATAAAAGTCCCAGAAATTTATAGTATTAAAGCCCAAACATTCCTTTTAGGTTTCATCAGGTCACACTGGTGGCAACCTGTACTTCGCTGTGTAATATACTGTCATGTCACCTCAGATACAGTGGGAAAGGATTTGGCACAGTGTCACCTGAGATCATTACGGTTAGGACAGACTATCTCTAGCTTGGAAAAAGTAGGACAGTTGTGGGAATACCTTGAGGAGAAAAAACACAGGTTGTGATTGCTATCATTTGGAAATACTTAGAAGAAAATTTTTTAAAAAAAGTTATGGTATTATGGTACCAATATGAAAATGCACAGTGCCGTGTCACCCTTAAATAGAAAGTTATGAGGAAAGGTTATACTTCTTTAGGGAAAAAAGTTTGCAAACTATGGAAGATTATGCTCTAATCATGAGGGTATGTTTCCCAGTGGCAAGATATCTTGCATCTCTTTCCTAATATCCTTATAAAAGGCTAAATTAGGAATACTTTTTTTTCCTCAGATTTTGAGACATCACTTGTTCTTTCAGAACAATTACAAGATTATAGTTCTGGTTGTTTTATTACCATTCTCCCACCTTCCCCCAAATGTCTTTAAACTGAGAAATATTAGAAGGTAAGGGAGTCAGAATTATGTAAGACAAAACAGAATGTCAATACTGCTGTGTCTCCACAGACTATGGAAAGCACCAAATATTGCAGAACATCTGTTATTTGTGTGTTCACCAGGCAGGTGTCATCTGATGAATTTGCTTGAGTGCTTTGAACACTCATCAGTGGAGAGGCCACATGCAGAACTGAAGTTGTCATGTTATATATAAGTCAGTGGTAATTTAAAATTATGCCGTTGGTTTCTGCTCATAAAAAATCAGTACCTTTTAATTCTGCTTGGTCATCTAAATCTAAATCACATTTTGTAAAGGTCAATATACCAGGTAACATAAGAGCAACCCCCTCCCTTTTTTTTTTCTGTCTAGTCTTGTTTTGTTCAAGTTAATTGTAAAAGAAATTACCTGGTACAACCCCCTTCTGTTGTAGCGGGCTGTTTGTACAAAATTGAACTAAATTTGAAAAATCATCTGTTCACAGGATGACAAAAGTTGGACTTTTTTTTCAGCTTGATCTGACATGGCTTCAATTCTTCAATTTTGGTTTCTAGTGAGAAATCGTTAACAGACCATTGGGACAAGGAACTGTTTTTTAACTTGTCTATTTACACTAATATCAAAGTAATCATTTTTAGAACAGCAGCTAATTCTGAAGTCTTGAGTAGAAAGTGGCAAAAAATGCACTCCTTGCTGCACAGATGGTTCATGACAAACACAGCAGGAGCAACAGCAAAACATTCATTTATTCAGTTCAAGAGATCTGCTGATCCTCAGATAGTGTCACCAGAAATCTTTACAGCTGAACTGGTAGAAGAAGGAAGAAGGAGGAGGTCAGCACATCCGATTGCTTTTATTATTTTTTAACATAAAAATCTCTGAATTTTTTTATCATCCCTACCCTAATTCATAAACATGTTTAAATTTTAAATATACTTCTATATTAAATTTTAATAAGATTTCACTCTTTCATGAATGAGAGATGTTCTGTGCAGTGAAATCAAAGGCAATTTCAAAGCTACACATGCACATGGACAGACCAATAGAATAACTTATAATGATTACTGTTCATGGATTATTCCTTACTGTAGCTCAGGTATCAATAGAGTTTAAATTATATAGGTTTTATGCATTATATCATATAATATTAGACACTCATGTCTCTCTGCAATGTAGCACAAGCATTACCAAAATATCTCCTTATTAAAAATTTAATGAAATGTGCATTTCTGATCTTCAGATTTCAGAGTTTTGATTTAACCATTACTGAGTCATAAAATTCATTGATCCTTGCTGTGGTAGGTAAATGTATGGAATAAAAAAGTTATTGGGACCCCATCCGCCTTTCATAAAGCAATGGTTGAAGACTGTGACAACAAAGAGCAGCTCTGTTAATGGCCAACATATGCAGCTGTGTGCTTCCACATCAGTAAAATCGGATTTTTCCATTTACGTTTTCAAATACATGAAAGAAAACATCGGATCCCTCAATCATTAATCTGAAAGAAAGTCATGGGTGAAAGTCAAAGCGCTCCCCAGGTTAATTGCGGCTGCATTGTGATAGGTCTCCAGGACAGCACAGCTTTATTTAAGAAATATATGTATTATATAATAGTGAGCTATTATACAAGTGTGTGTTTATACTTATACACCCATGTGTTCATGTATATGTAATAGATTAATGCCATATTAGCATTTTAGGTATGCACACGGACATGAAGTTCCTACATGGTCAGAATGAAAAAAAAGAGTAAAAAGAGCTGCGGGGTTCAGGAAAAGAATAGTGGTATATTCCTTGAACGCTCCCAAGGCAGAGGACAATTTTTTCCTTTTCTTAAATATCAGGACAAGACAATATAGCATTTCCAGAGAATGCGATAGCAGGAAAAGAAATGTTGCTGAATTGATGGAGCTTCTTTTTTGAATTTTGAAACTCACAGGAAACTTTGAACTTGTGCACATATACAAAAGCAAGAAAGGTATTTCTCTTTATAAAGAGAAGAAAGAACGGTCCGGGTAATTACTTTTTATATGTCTACATCCTATTCAGGTAAAATAATGGAAAAGTCTTAAAAAATAAAATTAGATCACTGAATTACCAGGAGTATTTCCTTACAGACAATGTGTTTTTCTAGGCAATCTCCTTTTTGTTGTATTTTTTTCTCTCCTGTAATTTCTAACATATTTGTAGAATTAGTGACTGGAGTGTACCCAGAGTTTATGCGTACGGCTGGACTTCAGTAACATAATGTCTGCAGTATCTGATTTGGAAAAAAGCAATCCCAATTGGTTTGGACTGTAACACTAGCCCATGCAAACTGGCTGAAACACAAATCCTAGTGATGGATGGATACGTAGTGATTTTCAGGGAGGTGGCTAGTAGCTATTTCTGTGGAGGCTGTACTTATGTCAGGGCTGGATATGGTTTGCTTTCTTTTGTCTTTTAAGATAACAACAACCAAATGAGCACACTAAATCTGCTCCTTCTTGTTAAAAATTGTCAGAATCATAAAGGCACCTTCAGAGTTGGACTGTTTTTGGCAGCGTCAACAGAAATTAGGAAGGAAAACTGAATGTCTTTCTCAGCTCAGAGGCAATCCCTCTGGTGTAGGCTGTTGGTAAGGCATGGTGATTGCACACCGGCCAGAAATGCATTTTTATTGCCCACGGCATTCAGGCTTAGAAAACCCTGCCTTTCAGTAGTTTTCTACTATGAATGGTATTTTATAGTTACTCTCTCTTTAATTTTGTTGCATCAGAAATGGTGGAGGATTCAGGTTCAAAAACACTCCCACTATCTACTTGTTTTCATTCCCTTTGTAAGTGAAGAAGATCCAGGCAAGAAAGCCAGGACAATGGTCCAGTTCACCCCAAAATAAATACTGATATGTACAGCATCGATGTAAAGAGCAGATCTTCATTGTCTGTACATTGAATTTAGACACCTCATAAATAGCCATAGACTCATAGACTCTGTGATTGCAGGACATTACAGATAATGTAACATTTTGTATAAATATTGTATAAATATTATTTTTATAAATAATTTGAATCAGGTATAGTTATAATACTATAATAATTATAAATAATACTTATCAGGAGTTTTCAGGAGATAAGATTATTCAGGACTGCAGGTGAACTATGAAATCATTTAATTAGCTATTGAACCGAGTTTAAAGCAAATATATATTTTCTTGCTCTTCTTAACCCATTATCAATTTACTTAAAGATGAAGAATTCCTGTAAAAATATCTGTCAAGACATGTGAAACTAATTCATGTTTTTCTGGGTCTTAAGAACAAACGAAAAACTTTGCCACTTCAAATGAGAAGAAATCAGATTAGAAAACAGATTTTTTCACTGACTCCTTAAGAAATCAGCACAAGATGCCCAAAACCATTCAGCTATGCTTCTGTCTCAAGCTCTTGTTCCTCAGCAAAATAGCAGCAAGCATCAAGTTTGAAGAGGACATTAAATCAACAATCAGAGTTCAGCCTAAGGCACAGAACAGAGATTACATTAGTGGTATTAAGCTGTGACCTACTTGCAAGATCCTGGCCATAGTAAGAACTTGCTCAAAGTGCTGCTTTCTGTGCTGGTTTTAACACAGCAAACTGCAAAATATTTCTGACCTGCCTTTGTGACACGGGGGGAATGGATGGGCTCATTATCTCCAGGGGAACACAAATATTGCTGCTGGATACCTGCTGTTCTCCTTTCAAAGTACTATGGGCAAGACCTTGAAAAGGAATTGCATCCTTGCAGTGGATCTAACCACATGTATTGTTTGTCAGACATTCTCTCTTCTCTCAGATATGTCTACCTAGGATCCTTATGCTGTTACGATTATAGCACTATACTATTTCATGGTCATTCAGCATTCACCTACTATTACTGTTTCTCACCAATATCTTTCCTAAATGCCCATCAGGCTTTGAAGAGAGAAACAGGCTACTGAAAGAGACTATCATCTTGGGCATGTATATGAATGACACTTAACTCATTCTTAGCTTAGCTCCTTCTCATTTGATTCAATTGTAACCATGCTTATGGGATTAAAAAATAGCTTTTAGGCTATGAGATAGATATATATATATATATATTTTGAAGCAGGATGAAAAGGGCAACTTAAAAAGGTGGTGCTATTTTTGGCAGCCTACAGTATGTGAGACATCTGCAAAGCCTCCAGGTATGACATCTCAGAGTTTATCTTACGCCAGTTCTAACAACTAGTTGAATTTCTCTATGTTACTCACTAAAATAGAAGTCAACCAGCACAAAAACTGGCTATTTCTCTTCCAGGTTAATGGATTATATTGACACAAAGGAGGATTCAAAACACTCTAGAGGCTGCACAGCACTTTTTGGCTTTCAGCAGCAGGGGAGAAGAAATGGAGTAAGGAGGGAGAACTGGGAAAGAGAGGGGCAAGGAGACAGAGAAGCCTCTTGCTTTCAGCAGCAGCAGCAGCAAGCTATCAGATTTTTCTGTGGACATGTAGGCTTATATAATGAGCAGAGGGATGGAAATAACAAGTGGACTCTGCTCAGAAAGAAAAATGCTAAAAATCTGAATGGTCCTTTTCATCCCTTCCACTACTTCCAGCTAAAATTATTCTGCTACTGCAAGCAGCATTTTTCTTTGAGAAGGGCAAAAGTCTCTGACTCGTAGAGATTTTTATGGTAGATATTTACTTTAAAAGTCACTCTGTTTTATCTCCTGACTTAATGAGGAAGATACAGAATGAGCTGTGTAATATTTGAAGACAGACATTGCAATCATTCACCCATCCAGTAAAAAAAATAATATAAATGCAATTTAAGTACATCAATTGTTTTGGAAGACATTCCATGATGGAATAAAACTGTTATATGAGAAGTTTTTATGAAATGTTTCATAAGCATTGTGCCTTGACTGAAAATGAATGCCAGAAAGGTGAAGCATAGACGTGTGTGTGTGATGTTAGGCCAATGGCATTACTGTTAATGGCTGCTATGAAGCTGTCCACATTTCTTGTCTCTGATTTCTTCTTGTAGTCATTTTCTCTCTCTCATAAATAATATTGTCTTAATTTCTGCAGTTTAATGTTAGAAGCATCTTTTTAAGTCTATCTTTCTGGTTTTTTTTTTTTTTAGTTTTGTTCTGTTTTGTTTAGTTTTTGTTAAGATGCAGTTGTCCTTAAAAGGTTGGAAAGATGCAAAATTTATTAACTGCAGTTTCAGAGTTTCTGAGAGAAATCACGAGTGCCTATTATCCTTAGGTTAATGATAGCAAGGCAGTAAATAAAACTCTTGAAGTCTCTATTGCATCTTGGATGATGAATGTCACCGTTCTTGTGATAAAGATTTAAATGAATTATTATACAGGTGTTTCCATTGAACAAATGAAAGGCACTAAAACACATCAATAACTAGTTAGCCTTTCTTCATTTCAGGGAGTTACCTGACAGAAATATAAAAACTAAGAAAACAAAAACTTATTGGAACAGGAAATACTGCTATGAAGAATATGTTTTCTGTTAATGGCTTCAAATAAGATAGATACTTCAGATAAAACTTCAGTGTGATCCTAAGGAAAAAAAAACATCCATTTCTAAATCTGGAATAATGCAAAGGAGAAAATGGGTAACAGGATTGTTAGATAAAGGCAGTTCTGGAAAGGATAGGCTTTGCATATCTAGTAAAATTTACAGTGAAGTCCCTTGGAAAGCTCCAAAGACAGATTTTTCTTTAGCCCTTGCAAAATCCGAGCTTTGTATCATAATTTAGGATTTACTTAACACTTCTGTACTACCTAGGTCCTCCTAGGTGGACGTTTCAACTTTGAGGAATTCACAGGGATTTTTTTTTCCCATTGGCAAGAGCAGTATTGAAGTCTCCGTGTATATCAGGCCAACTAGAAAATAAATCCTGTTTGGTGGCAGTTTCTTCACTGACAGATGTTTTTGAGGGCTGTCAGTTGGCCATTCCTTAATCCACTCAGCGTGGTTTGTACTGATATTTCTTAGGGGTCATTATTATTAAATCAGCTCAACTTTCTAACGGTAGAATGCAGATTGCTTGCTGAGCCATGGCCAGCTGTGCTTGGGAACATGTAAGGTGGTGGATGCTTATTTAGAAACAAGCCTGAACTGATAACAGTTCAGAAAGGAAGAGAAGCTTGAAAAATATCTTGGTTTCCAAACTGATGGAAAAAAAAATAGTTGTTTTGTGCAATGAGAGGCAGCACTACCAGGGTTGCAATGTGCTTCCCAAATTGCCGGTAATTCCTCCAGAATTTTCTCCTTTTTTAAGTGGCATCTATTCTAATTGCATTTCACTAAGAACTCTCCTTTGAAGGCAGCCACCACGTTTTCAGATTAAATTTCGCAGCAATTACAGGAAAAAAAAGGACTAGCAGTAGTTCTTGTATAAATGTTTGTTGCTACAGGAAGAAGAGAATCATAGAATCACAGAATGCTTAAGGTTGGAAGGGACCTCTCGAGGTCATCTAGTCCAACCCCCTGCACACGCAGGGTCACCTAGAGCACGTGGCACAGGACTGCGTCCAAGCGGGTTTGAAGATCTCCAGAGAAGGAGACTCCACAACCTCTCTGGGCAGCCTGTTCCAGGGCTCTGGCACCCTCACTGGGAAGAAATTT
>NW_010580017.1:156062-174979 GCF_000705375.1 Tinamus guttatus
CATTGGCCTCTTGGCCACAAGGGTACACTGCTGCGCCTCATGGTAAACTTGTCCACCATGACGCCCAGGTCCCTCTCTGCAGAGCTGCTCTCCACAAGGTCGGTCCCCAGCCTGTACTGGTGTCTGGGGTTATTCCTCCCCAGGTGCAGGACCTTGCACTTGGTCTTGTTGAATTGCATGAGGTTTTTCACCGCCCAGTTGTCCAGTCTGTCCAGGTCCCTCTGGATGGCAGCGCAGCCCTCTGGGGTATCAGCTACTCCTCCCAGTTTGGTATCATCAGCAAACTTGCTGAGGGAGCACTCTGTGCCTTCATCCAGGTCATTGATGAATAAATGGAACAGGACTGGACCAAGGACTGACCCTTGGGGGACCCCGCTAGCTACAGACCTCCAATTAGACTCTGTTCCGCCGATCACCACCCTCTGAGCTCTGCCATCCAGAAATGTTATTTGAATTTGAAAGGTTTCTTATGGGTCAAGTATTTAAATAAGGACCTAGTTTTCATAGTAGGAGAACTTTACTGGCTCTCAGTTCTTCATTTCTCCCACTTGCTTGTGAAGATGGAAGCTTCAAAAGTAAGACTTTATGATGATAATAATAGAAAAGTCCTCCCACTTTGCGCTGCATATAAAATTATATCCTTTCCATTTCTAACTTGCTTTTAAAAACAGTTTTGCCTGAGATTTTCCATAAAGAGTTTTTTTTAAAAGACTGGTATTAATAAGTACTTGCTATGTAAAAGTCTGAATATGTGACATTTCACAAATTTTGACATATTCTTCTAATTCTAATGATACATACTTCAAAGACATTTGTTTTAAGCCAATAAATGTATTCATCTTCTCCAGTGAGAAAGGTACAAAGATTTTTTAAAGTAGTACTGACTTCAAAATTAGAGTTATTTATTAACGGAATTGAATGTAAAATAACTTTTGAAATAGCTGACATTTCCAGTATTCTCTAGAAAATAATACATTAGTGGAGTAAACTGTGACTGAAACTGGGGCTAAAGAAGATACTGTGTGTGTTTATGTTTTTAAAATACAAGGTAGAAGATGGTTGGGCACACAGAATTGTAAGTTTAAAGTAACCTATATTAATATTTCAATCTATAAGAAGTAAGATTCTCAAGCCTTGATTAAAGGCATTAGATTGATGAAGAGAGCAAAAGTATGGATTTAAGAGACCTCTTGAATGTTCAGAATCCTTCTAAAGCTAATGGCTTTTATTCTGAAAATAATAGGTCATTTTCCCTAATTGAGCTTAATGCCCACAAGGTTAAAACCGCATACCCATCTCAGCTATGAAAACAAGGCCTTCCCTTCCTTCAGCATTAAACCAGATGTTGACAGATAGGTGCCTATGGGCATTTTTTTCAGTAAACTTAAATTCTTATTCAATGGCTTTATAGTTCTCTCAGCAATTTTTTTTTTTCCCGGAAAGAAATGTGTAAGGCTTTTTAAGCTGAAGAGAGATTTCCCACAGTTGCTTTGGCCTCGTTGCTTCACACATTCTCAGCAGGTTTCTTGCTTCCTGCATGAATTCACTCACTGGCTGCTGGCAGCTCCACCCCATGAATCAATTTATAGAGACTGGATATTTCCTGAAAAACAAATTGATTGTGTTTTTCACTATCTCTGGTTTCACCTCCTGGACCCTAGTAGCTGCTAAAATTCAAACTGGCTTTTTACTCTTGGCTTCTGTCTTAGGTCTATAATCCTGGGATGTGCAGTCTGTAGGAGCCACAATGTGTTTTCCGCCTTCTATTCATCTGCCGCATAATGCACAGGATAGTGCCTGATCGCACTCACAGAATATTTTCTGAAGGTTTATTCTGTTCTTATAAATTTGCCCCAGTTTTGTTTCTTTACAGCTTGCAAGCAACTGGCTTTTGCATTTTCAATATATAGTGATTTTGAATGAGCTATCTCTGAGTAAGGATTCCTGGCCTTTGAGAGAAGAAGAAAAACATTATTTCTGATCTCTTCCAGCACTAGTGATATAAATTTGTGCGAAAAACATATTTACTTTATCCTCAAAGAACTCCAGACAGAGAGTGAAAGGGTTTTTTTTTTTCTCTTCCTGTGAAGTTTATTACAACTTTCAGGATCCATGAAACTTTGAGTTCTTTTAGGAGGAGAAAGTCTATCCAACCTTCTATCAAAGATGTGAAATGTAAATATGATGAGACATGACTGTGTAAATTCACTGAACTTTTCCATGTTGAAGTGGACCTCAAAATAAAAAAAGAATGCATGAAAATGGAAAATTAAACAGTTATAAATGTAGGGAATGTGATGATTATAAGAAAGTGGCTGATGATTTGTTCACAGCTTAATGTTGAGATGCTAATGAGAAACTGCTGTATTATGGAATTGATCGTGTAGCTTTTACTAGCTAGGTTTTTAACATGTCCCCGTGAGGCCAAAGAGAGTGGAGCATCATAAATCTGAGCAACTGTGGTCTGGCCAAAGCACAAGTAAGCTAAGACTAGGAGCTATATCTCTTACCTTTCTGGGTAGACACTGCCCTCCAGTAATATGCGTGTCTTTAGCTACTTGCTGCCCTGAAGGCACAAACATTTCCAGTTGTCTTTTCTCCAGATGATAACTTGAGAAGATCAAAGATCATTTAATGGGACATATGATGCCTTCAATCTTGAATTAGCAGTTGGCTTGGCCAGGTAAATGACACACTTAACCTGATTTTACATTCACTCTCCATTCCACACTCCACTAATAAGCCTTTTTTTTTCATAGCTGATCTTATGAAATCTGATCTGTTGTGCCAGAACAGGTCATAATCAACCAAGGTATTTTTAATGAAAACAAAAATGAAGAAAAATAATGCTTGCTGAAAAAAAGAGACATTTCTACTATTTTAAAGATCACAGCTAGTTGTCTGAAATCCTTTTCTGTGTCCTTTCTTCTTTTTATGTAGATATTTTTTCATTACCTTAGGGGCTAGAAGATTTTATTTTTGTCCCATCAGACTGTCAGTACCGCAAAAGCAGTTTCTAATCGACACTGATTGCAAGGAAGAGACCTGTCTGCTCAATCATGAGGCAGGGATCAGCTCAGGATCTGTACGGAGCGCATGATGTGAACAGGAAGGCATTTACTTGACAGCTCCTTTTCCAAGGGTAAATTGCCTATAGCTGTAGTGCTCTGTAAAGGCACTAGAGAGTTTGAGAGTTTGGGACTCTTTTTCATGTATACACATTCTCTTCTTTTTCCTTTCCCTGCAGTGCTTTTGGCCAAAATTAGTCATTCCTCCTGATGGAAAAAAGGGAAGCCTGGCATGCTTTTTGCTGTTTGCATTAGCAGTTCTAGTGTACCTAGCCTAGCATCATTCGTGGTCCACAGCTGCAAGATGAAAGGTTCAATGTCAGGCTTGAGGTGTACAGAAGAGGTCTTTCATAAAGAACAGATGCATATCTAGAAGAGAAGAAGGAAAATTCCTGTTAGTAGAGAAATATTACCACATAGGATTTCCATAATCCCAAACAGAAAGGGGTCCCAAGATGGGACATAGCTGAGTTAGTTAACTTAGCTAGCCCCAAACACCCAAGGGTATTTCCTGGCTTCAGAGAATGAAATATACTCTGAGCTACTGTTTTCTTCATGCAAAACTTTACATAATGCATTAAATGACACATTTTGGATTAGTCATAGTTGGAAAATAATAGGTAAAATTAATTCTTAATGTGAAACTATGAAAGGCCTAAGGGGTAAAGGAAGGCATATGTTTCATTGTGGGCAATAGCTAATGTTTCTTGTGAAGTTCTGTGAACTTTTTCAATCTTGTTTCCAAAGAAAAGGCACATTTGGGACAAAATTACTTTGTGCTAACTATGCCTCATGGATTTTTTAAAAACTATATTTGCACCATTTTTCTCTTACAATCTACCCTGTCTTTTAGCCTCTTCTGCATAATTGTGACTTCAATAACAGAGCTTAGCAGATCCCTAGTCTGAACATATGACTATATTGAAAATATGTCATCATCTGGAAGCCACATGCCACTTTAGAGGAGCATGGATCTCAAAACATGGAGACAATGCACAGAAACAGAAAACTAAACAGACAGACTTGGCTAACACCGTGATGTTTCATTCTGTATTTTATTTAACCAGTTCTAGAGGTTCCAGCTGAGTGGTTCTTGTGGGGTTGCATTGCAACTGGAGGACCATAGAGAATATTGATATTCAGAATACATCAGGAAATTTTCTTGAACTGGCTTTAGTCTAGGTCATGCCTGTGCATACTTGTTACAAATGGTGGAAAAAGCATTCACACTGAACGCACCAAGACATACTCATGCTGTGTTATACAGATCTCCCTGATCCTTATCCTCTTTTTTCAGCTGCTAAGATTTAAAAGGGTGTCAGACCTTTTCACTGACATGCACGGCCACTTCACAGCCTCAGAGTTATTCTCCATTCACCTAGTTTTCATTTCATTTACATTCTGTTAACACCGTTTAGGTTTTTTTCCATAACCATAACATCAAGTAAGTAGTGATTTTAAAGAAGGCAGCAGTTTAAAGATGTGCTATAATGGGTCATGGCTTTGTATGTGTAGTTTCTGATCTTTTGCTTATTTAACCCTCTAAATCATTTTAACTAGCAAAGAACGCCTGCAGTCTCTAAGCTGCACTCCTCTTGCCTGCATGTAAACAGAGGAAGCTGGTTATTTCTCTTTGAAACTACCTGATTAGTGATACTTAGTAGTTGCACTACTTTACAAATGTCAGAAATGCCAAAGAAATTTCTTAAAATATGAACTTCTGCTTGCTCTTATGTTGTCCTATTTGTCTTTCTACAAACCTTGATATACATCTAAGACTTAGAATCAAAGAGCAGTAAAGCGAGCAGGATATTTTTCATTAATTTAAATGTCCTTTAGATTAAATGCTCAGCAGAGTCAAGAGAACTCAAGTTTCCAATTTATCTTACAATTATCTCTGTCATTTTTGAGTAATATATTACTACCTAACATTACACCTTTGCTGAAAGTGCTGAAAGTGCTTTTTCAATGCATATGTCACCCATTACTGGTTGCAAGCTCCATTTACTGTCTAATCAACTAGTATGTGAGTCAGTTATCCTGTTTCTCTCCTCGACAAATGCTGACATTACTCCTAAATGAGGAAAGGATGTAGGGACACATACCAGTGTGAACTGGAGCTGGATGCTAGTGTTCCTCAGTGACATGGAGTCCATGTTCTGCTGCTGCTAACTGCTTAAATCAACATTAAAAATATCAGAGGAAGACCTAATGGCTTTATGGCAGAGAAAGAAAATGACTTCGAAAAAGACACCCTCTCCTTTGTACACTTTCCCTCTCTTTTATCTTAATGCTATCACCTGGTTTTTGAAACAATATTTTCTGATTTTTCGTGGATTAAAGGTTGCTTCTGAGATTAATTCAGGAGCACAGAGGAAAGGTTGCCAAAGTTAAGGGAAATCATGGTGTTTTATGGTGCAACTACAGCTGAGAGCATTAAGGAAAGAAAAATCCTTAGGAAATTGCTAGCCAGCTTGTAGCTCCTCTATAGTCAGAGCAGAGTATGTTGGATGGCAGTGCGAAATAGTTAAAGCTTCTTACTCTTATAGACACAGTCACCTGCCATTAATCCCTATTTTCATTCAGCCAAGTGGATATTTCAAGAAGGAGAGACTCTGTGAAGCGATACGACTGCAGCATGAGATCTGTGGGGAGAGTTCAGCACACTGTGTTTTTAATCCTGAAGGGGAAGAGGTGCCTGCAGGGGCACAGAGAAGATTGAATATCAATCGGGAAAAGTTACTTTATTAGCAGCTCTTCCCTGTAACAGAAAAGGAAAATTACTGAATTAAGAGGAAAAGGCAGTGACAGTAGTCCCTTAAGGGGTGCAGCAACTGGTGTGAATGAGTCATGTCACTTAGGGGAACAGGAGTCCGGTCGTACATTCATTCACTTCATCTTTGCACAAAGGAAGGAGAAAATACAAAAGGGAGATTACTCTGCAGAGGTAGAAAAGAATACCAGAACCCACAGGAATGGATATATTTTACAGAAAGGACAGTTCAGAGGAAAAAATGCTATCATCTAGTTGTCCTTTTCCCTTTATTATGCTACTTTATGGAAATGTAAGTGAGCAGCATAGTCTGCAAATTTAGCATCATACATAGTGTGAAGATTTAGAGTTGGAGATAACCTTGTTATCTTGCCCTGTCTTCCTGTGCTCATTTCAAATCTCATTAAAATGTGTCAGGACTGGGGAAGAAAAAAAAAATCCTGTTCATACCTGGGTACATCTCTTGTTTCCTGAAGGATTGAAGGATTGTAGAATTATGTACTTAAAAATTCCTTTCATCTCTTTAAATTAACTTTTATGCTTCTGCTTCATCAGGCTCCTCTATTCTTTCTGTGCTTACATTTATCATTGTGCTGTGAAGTTGTCTTATTAGAGGGACAACATTTACGATCTGATGAAAGAGAAAAGAGGCAAACTGGATTGCTATACAGCTATAGTTTCTACTCATCCTGTGCCCAGAGCTTCAGGGGATCCCCTGCCATGTAGGATAATGACAAAATTTGGCTTTATTTTTGGTCTAGGTTTGCCTAGGTATTGCCTGTTCTGTAAAAGGGACTTGTACGACCTATGCTTGATCCTGTTATATAATAAGAATTCGCACGTACCAGAGGGAAGTGGTTGAAACTAGCTTAGACAGACGTGAGATTCAGGCTGCAGCAGAATGCTGCTTTTCTGAGTCAGTAGTGAAAAAAAAATATGGTCACGGCTGCAATGTTAGCTAGAGCTGTGAATGCTGCTGCGGGAAGGCTAGATTGTGTTGGCAACTGGATACTTGTTTTTTTTCTAAGCAATGAGACAAAGGAGAAATTAAAAAGCAAGTCCTGCTTTTAATATATGTATGAATGGGAAAGTACTTTGTGTTTTAGATATCCTTCACAAAGTTCCAGGGGAAATGGTTTTTTTGCTAGGTGATTTGGATTTTATACTTGAAGTCCAAATAGCATAGTGAGTGCTAAAATATTTGCAAGTTTAATCTGTGCAGAAGGATGTTTATTGCAAAAAAGCAAGAGTGAGAGTTTTCCTACTTTACAGACTGATCTTTAGTTCACAGAATCATCTGAGTGCTGTGATCATTTATCACAGAGTATACTTGCATGCTTTCTTTTTCAGTGTCGGACTCTTTTTCAGTACTTTTTCTGATCAATATGTGTAAGTATCTGAGGGGAGGATGCAGGGAGGCTGGGGCCAGGCTCTTCTAGGTGGTGGCCGGTGACAGGACAAGGGGTAACGGGTACAAGTTGAACCCCAGGCAGCTCCATGTCCATGTGAGGAAGAACTTCCTTGGTGTGAGGGTGCCCGAGCCCTGGCACAGGCTGCCCAGAGAGGCTGTGGAGGCTCCTGCTCTGGAGATCTCCAACCCGCCTGGATGGACCCTGTGCCCCTGCTCTGGGTATCCCTGCTGGAGCAGGGCTTGGACTGGGGGATCCCTAGAGGTCCCTTCCAACATCAACCAGTCTGTCAGTCTGTGATTCTGTGACTATATATCTTCTACAGCTAAAGGTTACTGCCCTTTCTTATTCTGTACATAATTTCGTTTTTCTTTTTTTTTTTTTCCCTCTTTAGAATTTTCCTAGAGCTTTTTTGCAATGAACTGTATGACAGACCTGAGTTTAGCAGCAGGACACTGAATCTTGCAGGCTGCTTGACTGGTAGGTTGGATAATTCTGTTTTCTTGCTGCCCTCGTCCTCACAAAATGGTGTATTCTTTAAGTGCTGCCATCTCTTCTAGATTCAGTACGAGAAGTTTATCATTCAAGACCATCTAATTTCCCAGTCTTGCTCCATTTTGGGGACATTTTGTTTTGGTTGGCAGAATTTGACTGATTTTGCAGACAACATTGTCCTGCTCCTGCCTCCACGAACACTACTATTCCCAAGGGAGAAGCAATCACCTAAGTGAGACAGTCCCATCCAGTGTCTTTCTCCCCAGAAAACAGGCACAAAGGCAGAAGTCAAGTGGTGAAAAAAGAGAAAATTTCTTTGCAGAGATGAAGAGGCAGGAAAGACCCTAACTGCAAATTCCTCTCCGCTGTTTACAAGTCAAAGACTATCCCCAAAAGTGTCACTCAGACACTCATTTCCTTCCCAGGTTTTAACATCACCAGCCAAAAGAGTCCTTTGGCACTCTGTTAACTGCCAAATGTTCCGTCCCTTCCACTTTTCAACAGCCTTTGCAAACGTTTAATATGGCACTGCAAAATGACTGGTAAAAAATTCAACAGCATTATTTACTGTGGTACTTTGATGTTTTATTGAACGAAACCATCTGCTTGGGAATGTTTTCCAACATTGTGGGCAAGATCTAGAATTTACAGCTGCAATACAGCTCGTCCGGGGGAGTTTCACCACAGAAATACCACCCAGTGTATCACAAATATATGAGGCTCTGGAAAACGAGGAATTATGAGAAAGCTCCTATTTCCTGCCCTCCTGTGAACAAGGCCAACTGATTTCTGGATGGCAAAGGTTCAGAACAGTCGTGATTTTTTTACTTTTTTTCTTTCTGGCTGATAGCTATACTGTGTATGCTCTGTACACTTGTGATTGAGTGTATCTCTTAACTGACTTTGATGAGTTATAGATATCAGTAGCTTACTTGCAGCTGATGGCAAAATGGGTGGATTTATGGGCCTCCTAGTAAGGAGGTGGCAGACAGAAGACGTAACCAGGTGGCATTTTCATTCACTTTTCTGTTGCACTGAAAAAAATGGAAGTCTTAAAAAGAGATGAATAAATTTGAGCCTCATTTTTATCTTCTGAGTTACTTGTTGCTTTGAGGCAAAACAGGAGGCAGCTATTGACAAAAGTCATTTTTGGGGGTTTATTCTGCTGTAGTTGTGAGGTTGTGTATTAGGACAGAACCTACGTAGCTGGATGTAAACGGTCAAATATTCCTTGATTTGCAGTTGCAGCCTTGGTCTTCCTCATCAAAGTGAAATAACTTTAAACAGTTTTCTGACAATTTCTTGGACATGCAATGATAATAAGAAAACAAAACTCTGAGCTGGAGTTCTGACAAGTTTCCTTAATTACCCTTTTATTCTCTCTCCAAACAAGACCTTTTCTAAATTGTCGTCAGAAAATAAGCTTTTCTAAGGATTGTAAAGAGAACAGCCATAGAGTTTTTATCTGACTATGCTCTAGTTAAATTGACAGGACTCAGCATCCTGTGCAATGAAATGAACATAGTCTCAGTCCTCTACTTTCAGGAATTCATCCGTATTTAAAAGAAGGGATTATAAATTCTGATGCAGAAAATTCCTTTGACCCAAATCCCCTGCCAATCACCCTGGTCATGAGGGCCTTAAAAAAAAACTGCTGACTTGGAATAACCCAATAGATTAGGAAAAACAATTTGCTATCTATCTTGAATAGGCTGCAAACCAGCAATGTTTAGCTGATAGATAATAGTCTGCAAACCTAATTCTGGAGGAAACTGGTTTGGGCTGGGAAATCACGAGTGTTTCCCCATGAAACAGATTTATAAAAGGCAAACGTGAAGGTATAACAGTGTCCTGTCCCTAAAGTTACCAGGGACAGTGGTAATGACTGGTAGCTTTTAGGTTAGTTTGTTTTGCAGCTGCAGAACTAAAAATCTACTTTTCTAGCTCTATATTGGACAAAACCTCCATACAGCACGAGGCTGAGTCTCTCTAGTAAGGTTAACGCAAGGACATGTCCCTTACAAACACGAAGCCAGGGGTTATAGAAGCATAAAAAAATGCTATGTTAGGCTTCTGCTCAGAGCAGGGCTAATTTTGAAGTGACAATCTGGTTGTTTAGGGCTTGTCCAGCTTGGAAAATTTATGAGGATGACGATTGCGCTGGGTCTCTGGGCACACAGCGGCCCTTCCCCTGGCCCGGCCCTCCTGCAATCTGACACCAAGGTGACTTTCTGGGACAGAGACGTCAGAATCTGTGACAGCACATCAAATCATTTTAACAAAAGTAATAGGATGTTTTAGCAATTAAAAAAAAAAAAGTAACTTTTTTTTTTGAGTGGACCCAGTAACTTAATCTCTGAGTCTGAATCTTACAATTTGAAATAAAACAATATTACCTTTAAAAGTTCTTGCACATTTTTAATACAGTTAAATGAATATACACTTAATTTTAGAGATTTTTAAAGGCTTAATAAAAAAAAAATGCAATTTTTATCAGCCATTGCAATTTTCCTCAGCCTCTCTCGGTGGGAAACATAGACGAGAACAAGATCATACTCAAACCTACCTACATCCTTCCTCAGGCTGAGATTTCTTAAAATGATGGCATGGTTCAGAAGTGTTGCTGCTGGGAGAATATGTGTTAAAGGCTTTGGCAAACTTACTATTAGCCCTTTCTGTTGAGTTTAAAGAGCATCTTAGGGTGCAGGACATTAATTTGAACAAAATATCTGCAGAATGATAACAATAGGCAGTGTATAGCATACATTTTTGGATACTTTAACAAAACAAGATTGAGCTCATGTTAGAAGGTAGTGCTTGAATACGTGAGCAAATATTGTGTCTGTAGTTGTTTTAAGCCATATTAAAATAATTTGTTAGAAAAATACAGTAATATGCATAATGTTCCCGAGACAAATGTAAAGTTGACAGAATTCCTTTAAATATGCTTAACTGTAATTGAGAAGCAACTGAAAGAAAAGAGAGATTCAGTTTAGCAGAAAAACACTGAAAATAATAGACTTTGACTGTATGTGTATACACACAGAAAAAGTATTTCAATCGAATTATACCTGTACAAATGTGGGATATCATTACTAATGACACAATAACACTTAACAAGTCTTTAATCAAAACAGTCAGATATTACCTCACTCTGGAATGTAAGACTTAACCTGCAATGCCTAACAAATATGAATCTCTCCTTTTGGACACTTTTTGTATTTTGAAATGGAGCTACTGGAAATATTTTCCTAAATCTTTATGCATATTAGGAATTAACTTGTATTTGTTTACTCTAAAATATCAACAAAAGCTCATTTAATGAATAGCAAAATCCAATTCTGAATAAAAACAATATAAAACATTAATATATTTTTCCAAGTCAGAACTATGTTTTAAGTAAGTATACATATTTCGTGAATCTAATAGTAATAAAGATCATATTGGCACAGCAGACATGACTGCATTTGCAAATTGTATCTATTTTTTTCTTATTTAATATGTTAAGAATGATTGCCTAGAGTTTACTAGAGTCCACTTTAAAAAGCAGTAGAAGTCAGTATAATGTGATAAAATAGAAAATAGGCATTATGTCATCATGTATACTTAGGCACTTTATACATTAACATTCTGTCCAAGTGAAACTAAAAAAAGATAGCAGAAAAATTTTGGAGATAAAACAGACTTAAAATTAAAGGAAGGAAATCTCCAATGACCAGTATTTATGCTTTGTTACAGAAATACTTTTTTTTTTTTTTCCAGCTCAGCAAACAGCACGTGGAATTCATGCCAAAGACAGCTCTTCATTGCTCCTACCAGGTGGGAAGACAGATGGGCCTTGAGAAGGCCGAGTGATGCAACTCCTTTAATAATTTTTAATAGCTGAATCAGGGCTCAACCCAGCCCCAGGACTGGGAAGCTTCACTTTTCTTCATCTTTCTTCTTCTAAGTCATATTTTACAGAAGACATTCCTATCCAGCTCAATAATCCAGTTTTATAAAGCTGAACACAACTTAGATATATTTTAGATATAACCTTATAATTTAGACATATTTTTGCCCTTAGCTTAATGAAAAGTCACCTCAGGTTGTATCTGGAACATCCACTGAGCAGGTTTTTGTTGAGTAATATTTTCTTTATCATTATTCTTCCAGCTACTTTGTCTGCCAATAAGTTATTCTGGGATAAGTTAAATCCATTTTGCTAATGGTCTGGATGCTGGCTCTTTGCTTCTGCTAAGGTCATGCATCCCAAAGGGAAAACATCTTTGATTTCATTATGGACCTAAGATTTTTGTCTTCAATATTTGGTAAATTTGACTGCATACATATCTTTCCACAGACAATTGCTGCAAAGTAGTTAATGGCAAAATAAAGACCTACAGATGTTAGCAAAAGAAAAGGGGAACTAAATGACTAGACACCATTTTTGGCACCTGGCTAAACAAGTCTTGAAGTTTGCAAGATTCTGGTCACTAACAAGGTCATTTAAGTAGTTACCACTTGAACTCTCTTTCAAGCAGAGAGTGAGTTCAAAATCTTGGGGAATCTCTCTGCCTTATCTTTATGAGAGTTAAGGCAATCTGTGCTTTGCCTTATTCTTTCCTGGTAACATTTTTTCAAGAAATACTGAGATGAGGAAATTCAGGGATTGTTGGGAAATAACTAATGGGCTGACAGATTCTTCTAAGCCATAAATCATATCTCAGTGATAGAGGCCTGAAGGTGATGGCTGGGTTAGTTGTGAAGGATTTAGGAAAGGTTTCAGGGTGTGAGATATGGATAAGGCTCTTTTACAGGATTGCATTTCACTCCTCCGTCTCTCCTCCTCCCTCCTCCTCTTTCCATGTTCTACTCTGCAGTGTTACATACAGTTCTTGGTCTCTTTTGAAAAAAAAAAGGCAGGACTGAACACTCAAATAACACTTGCATGAAGTGTTCATTGATCCTAAATTGCAACAGTAGGCAGAGTGCAAGTGAAGAATTCAGCGTGTGATTGGGATAAATAACTGAAATCTTTCTTATGTTTAAAAGTATAATATGTTTTTGTGCTTTGACAAAAGTACAGATATTCTTCATGTTTTTAAATAATGTAAATACAAAGAACGGATCCCATATTAGCAGCCCTTTCTATCATTCGCATGTGAATTCAAAGTATGCAAATGGAGACCAATTCACAGAGAAGCATAAACATATTCCCTTAAAGTACACTTTGAAATTGAAGAACGACTCAGAAATCTTGAAAAGAATCTCCTGCGCTTAGAGGAATCATAAATCAGGTAGCCTGAAGGGCGATGAAGTCATCAGTCAGAAAAATACAAGATTGCTGCCCCATCTATTACTGCCTTCTGTGCTTTCAATCTTAAATGCGTAGTGGACAACCCAAATATGTGTACTCAGGTTTGTTTCAGAATAAAAAGGACCAGGCATTCACAACAAGAACATTTCATCACTTGAGCAGACTTTGGAAGCCATTAGACTATTTGCTCGGAATAGATCTGGCTCCATCCGTCACCTTTTTAATTTTTTCTTTGTTAGAATGATATTCAATCAAAGCAAATGTATTACAGGAAAATCTCCCTGACTGCCTGGCTTCCTATTGGACTTAACAGTGATGATAGAAAACATAATTATCTGGGCCATGACAAATGCTTGCTTTTTTCTAAAGATCATTAAGTTTTATCAACATTATTTTTCAAAGGCAGTAATTCCTGAAACAAGTAAACGAGTAACCTGGGCAAGAATAAGCTGGACTTGCTTTTATTTTTTTTTTCCAGCTGTCAGGGATGGAGAATACATACGAGCAAGTGCTTCTCTTGAGGCGACAGTGTGTGAAGCATGAAATGTAGCTGTATGTGGGATGTTAGCTTGTGTCCCTCCACATCATTTACTCTCTGCATTTAGACATTAGAGAGAAGTTGGAGGGTTGTTCAGGAATGAGTCCATGGTAATGCATCCATTACTCAGGAACACCCACTGCCGTGCTGACATGCACTGGGTTATCAATGCACAGGAAACTCCAGTGACAATTTTGTTTTGCTACCTTAGATATACCTTTGATATACATATATAGAAATATATATGAAATATTTACTACCACCACCACCTTCGAACTTCTAACTATAAAAATACCTAAGGGCCTTTTAAAAATTATTGCCTGGTCAGTCTAAAATGCATTTCTTGGGTCAGGTCAGACACTTGAATATGAAAGACTGGTCCCTTATCTCTCATTTCATGTTACCCCTATTTCTGGCTCCTAATGAGCCAGAAAACAAAAATCATAATAATCATTATCATAGGTGGATATGTATTTCATTTTGGCCATCCGCTAGAACTCAACAGTATGGCCATTCTCTTGAGACACCCAAAAGGGACAAGGCCAGAGAGCAAGAGCACAACCCAAGATTCAGGCATGACCAAGATCTTGCTGTACAGTAGGAGGAGGTAGATGACTCTGTTGGCTCCTCAGTACTGAAGACAGCCAACTGACACCTGGTTTGTTTTTCTCCCACTGTTTTTATTTTTCCAGTAACACTATCTGTATTTTTGCTGTTGCAATGTTTGCTGTTCACTGTGGAGTTTTTTCCCTTGAAACATGAAAAGTCACCAGGGGTAGAGAATTTACTTCACTGATGGCACTTTAGGAGTAATGGATAGTTGATAGAGTTAAGTTTGCTCTGTAGTTTTTCGTTTAATTTCTACCATCTTAGGGATTTAAGCTCATGTTCTAGTCTCTGTCTTCACAGTTTTATCTAATGGCACCAAAATCATGGCATTCTCACTTCAGTTGCCATGAAGAACTGTATAACTTTCAGGTTTAGTTGTCCCTATTATTCTGCACAGAATAACATTAACAAATGTTTTAATTAACATGATGAAAGCAGAGTGAAATCAGTATCCTGCTAGTAATGTGTTTACGTGTAACACACTTTGAGGGATTATGATTAGAAACTATAAATCAAACTCTATGCACAAAACTATAGATAGCAAAAAGGGAAATGGTTGTCTCCAAAAATAGATCTCCCAGATGTAGTCATGAATGATGGTCATAAAATGAACACTGGATTTTCTCGTACTTCGCCTGTCATTGTAAGCTGCTGTCCATGTCTTTTATAAGAAAAACACACTTACATAATGAGAAAGCAAGCCAGAAACAAAGGCTTTTTTTTCTTGGATAGGTGAAGTAGGTGATCAGTCAGCCATTCTGCATTTAGTGGAGATATCCCTTTTATATTCATATATATATATTATAATATATATATTATATATCACATATATATTTTGTTCTGAAAGTATCGTTCCCTTCTTTGAAACAATAGAATGCTTGGCTTTCCAAATCTATAGATTAAAGAGAACAGAACTTACCCTAGACAAAAAGGAAGAAAAAGTATTAAGCTAGTTTTTGAACAATAAACATTTAAAACAAAGTTTTCAAAAGAGTATAGTTTCCTACCTAAAATATATACCTGACAAGAACTCAGAAACCCGATTATCCTATCCTTTGCCTCAATGATTTTTCATGAATGTCATGTATTTATCATGAGACATTTGCAGGCAAAAGTCTGGGGGAACTGCAGCATTAGTTCTGAATTTCCTGCTTCTTGACATTTGAATTATACCATTTGGATATTATTCAAAATCCCTTGACATAGATACAGCAGGTCCCGTCCACTGAAATGAGATAGGCGAAAATCCAATGACAGAAGAAAAAGGGACCTAAAAGTTTGATTACAGTGATGTGTAGCTGCTTTAGTCATTACAATGTCAGAGCAAGGTTATGAGACATTTCCATTTTTAACAATGCTAACGCTGCAGGGCCTGATGTCCATATTAAATTACAATCCAATTGATTTGTCAGTCTTAAAGATCTCACCTTTATTTCTTAGATAGAGAAATCCATAGTAATGGGATCTATCTTGGGAGTTAAACTGGATGCTGCTAGTAATATAGGTACTTATAACACAAGTAGTACAACCAGCCTATGTTCCTTGTCTAGAATCTTAAAGTGCAACACTGTCACTGACTGAAAGTTTCTAAAGCAGAGAAGCAAGTCAGCAGGTATCTTTTCTTTTTCAATGTGGAATAAATGACCATGTAAAACACATATACAAGAATCCAAAAAATCTCATCTTACAAAGGATAGAAACTGGTCTTAGTTTTAAGAAATTTTAGAAATAATTGATTTTAGATAATTATAAAATCTTCCCCAAACTCTACAAATTCTGAAGTCTTGTAAGCATTTTTGTCTTGCAGTTTATGTGTATGTGCATATTCATCTCCATGTAACCCTTAACTTGATGCTTTATGGAAAACTGCCTGCAGAAAAACAACAGCAGGAACAGAAGTGAGAATTCACACTTTCTCATCTGGCTTAGTTCATTCTCATCGTGATAGTTTTATATTGGCTTAAGAAAAGGATGACATTTCTAAACATTTTGTTAAGATTTATAAAAATTAATATCAGTGTGTTAAATAAGTACAAAAACTTCTTTAAATACCTTTGAGAATGTCTACTTGAATTTAGCCAGCTTATTTAAAACACTGTCTAACTGTTCATGTCTAACTGAAAGCCAACTTACATACAATTTATATAGTATTCGCTATTGTAAATCTATGCTGATTTTTTTTCTAAGTTTCAACATATGAATTGCCAGTCTTAACATTGCACAATGGTTTCTGATAATAAATTTCATGAACTGCAATAGAACACGTAAAGAACAATATTTTATAGGCAGAAGGAATGACCTATTCAGTTTTTCCCTTTTCCACTTCACATTTCATACTATATGTGTTTAATATCGGTTAAATAAAAAGCCAAATATTACTCTGAGACTACTTTAAGACACAGACAAATTACTTCCAAATGCAAAAGTTGTTTCAGCCATGATTATAACCCATAATCTTTAACAACCTGCAAATCCTTTAAAATGTCTCTAGTCAAAGTATATTTTCAAAATAACTTTTATGCATCATAACAGTCTACTTACTTAAGTCACATAATGCATAACTGTTGTATGTAACAAAGAAATTTTTTAATATCAAGCCATTAGAGCAATAAGAAATGATTAGGCACTCTCATCTTTCTTAGAATTGACTGTGGAAAATTTTTCCAGATACAGTTGTTTGATTTTTATCATTGCTGATTTTTCTCTTTTTTTTTGTTGTGTATTTTCATGGAGGTGTGTATATATATTATCTTTTTACTATTCTATTCTTTATAGACACTAGTGAAGCTGAACTACACCATGCCTTAAAGATAAAATAACTAGGATGATAAAAGGCAGAATGGTTTCCTACTACAACTATGCTTTTAATGTCTAGTTAATGTCAGCCCATTAGTAAAGCTAGAGCACATCTTCGCCATCCCATAAAAGCAAATTTCTTTACCTCAGAGCTCCATTTAGTAAGGTACATCTGGGGGAAAAAAAAAATCTTATTCTGCTCTAGTAAAAGATTGTCATCTTAAGAGCACAGAATTGAACTACAAATTACCATGTTATTTAGGTTTCTTTCTTCCTTCTTTAAACTCATCTATTTACCTATAGAATTCATTTTTAGATAGAAAATAGTATAGGATACTATCATCTTTATATCCATCCACTTCAAACTTATTTTAAACCAAATTATATTTATGTCTATATAGTGTATTTATTTTTTTTTATGCAACTGTGTACAAATAAATAAGCCGGTAAAAATAAGGAGCATATTTTAGATTTGCCAGTAGAACTTAGGCAGGGTAGTGCTGTGCACTGTCGCATTGAATTACAGGCACATAGCACTCACAGGAAATCACGATCAGGGCAGTGACATTTGATCTTTGAATAATGCAAAAGAAGAAGAGGAGTCACAAAACACAACATGCTGAATGGGAAGATGCCCAGAAGGAAATGCAGATGAGAGGGTTTCTGGTTTACCTTTGTATGTCTGAAGGAGTTAGATGTCTAGCTCTGCGCTGGAGATAGAGACTTATTTTAATTTGAGTTTTACAACCCATAACTTCTGCTAAAATTAGAACCATAACTCTTGCAGGGCACTTGATTCCTACCACTGTACCATTGCTACACCACTTCATAATTCCTTCCTGCAGCATAACCTTTCATATATTATTCCTTGGAATGAAATTTCTGCTTCAGAAGTGATCAGATGTCAAGCAAGAATTTCTTGAAGAAGAAAAATTTGGGAAGTACAACAATCACAGTAAATTTTCCTTACAGGTATCATAAATTGTGCATGCTGCTATTGTATGTTACAGCTTCCAACTGTGTGATATCTTATACTGACTTTCTCAGTGAATCCAAATCTTTCTGATTTGTATTTTCAGAATAACTAGTTGCATGCCACTCAGATGAAGACATGAGTTCTGCACAATATGAATAGATCTGGGAGATTAAATGCATAATTTTAAGTCATTTTTTCACATGTTTTTGAGATCAGTATTTCAGAAGAGCAACTTTTATGATTTAAATAATATATTTTTGAATACTCTCAGGTCTCTAAATATACTATATAAATAGGTACATTTTTACATCTTTTTCTGTAGTTTATATTTATTTAAATGTCATTTTATTCTTTCATTAATTTTGTTTCATCCCCAGTGAAGCATCCAGAATTGAATTTATTTCCCATATGGCTTTAGGAACCATGTTCACATCCAAGTACATGTTGATTTCATAAATCCACATACAATATTCTCTATTAACGACTACACAGTAAAGAGAGGTCAGAGCTACGCTGCATGATATTGATGATGAGCTTGGTCCAGCACTCAAACAAGCCCCATGTTGCAAGACATGCTACCATATTGTTCTACACAAGGGATATGTCAATAACTGACGATATAAAACTCCCTGAATATTTAAGCAATAGCCATCATGATAAAAAAATGAATAAATAAACAAAATAATACTTATTATTTGTTAATAAATTCAAGAACAAAAGGCCTAATTTTTGGCAATGGCAGTTTGGCAGTTATTCATGCCATCTCACTGGTCAGCCTCAGTTTTTCTGCCAGTGTAAGGCTGGCTGAACTGGGGTGTAACCAACAGCTGGATACACAAATACCAGAAGCCTCCTAAAATATGTCTTGAATTTAGCAATAAAGTTTAAGTAAAGTTATCCTCATAACAATAATAGGTGCTTAGAATTCAGTCGTATTAACATATTAAGAAGAGC
>NW_010580017.1:179925-197524 GCF_000705375.1 Tinamus guttatus
CTCCTAAATGACCAAGCAGGATGCACGCAGCAAATATGCTTGTTCGGTGTGGATGGCTGCACCACATCTTGGCATATTGAATAGACATTCCACCAGACACCACTCCTGGGAGACAGATGCACATGCAGATAAAGGCAATTAAAAAAAAATTTAAAAAAAACCTCAGAACTGGGACATCTGGATTGCACATTTAGTTTCTGAAAAGAAAACATTGAAGAAGACTGGCATCAGTTTAGAGAACGCAATTTGGGCGAAGCAAGTTGCTTCTGAGCCTTTTGCTTTGGAGATGAAGAGATGTACAGAACATGCAATTTCTCAGTCTGCACCAAGTAAATAACCTTCAGATGGAAATATATTTGCAGGAATGGAAGTTGGCTCTCTTCACATTTTGTAGAAAATTTGAGTAACTAGAATGTTTTTTTTTTTCAGAACACAAGTGGATTAATGCATTACTCACACTGAAGAGCAAGCAGCAGATCCATGTCTTTAGATGACAATGCCACAGAATGCTGAAAGGAGTGCAAATAAATAATGTAACTAGAGAACATATTTAATCTCTTTTCACATGTACATTCCTCATTACAAAGAACAGTCTTTTAATTTAATGATGTATGTATGTTACTTTATAATAAAGATATTTTATATAACCAAAGAATATTGTACTGAATGTACTAAGAAACAGGCATTACTCAAAATAGTCTTTCAACCCTGCTTTAACCCAGCTGTTGCTCGGTTTAAGTTTTGGCTTAAAATGCAAGTATTTTTAGTATTTGCCAAAAATAGTGCTTTTTTTACAGTAGCAAGGAAACGATCATGAAGGAGTAGATGTGGGGACTCAGCCAGGCTTTTAGACAAATATAGTTCATTTATATGATCTAACTAGAAAAACAGATCTAACTAGAAAAGCAAGTGATTGGGAAAGTCTTAACACAGTAAAATAGAACTAAAAAAATTTCCACATCCCAAATGACTCACCAAATCACCAGTCAATCACACTGGTGCAACTCTTCCAAAATCATCTACTTTTAACACTCAGGTAACAGATAGAATAACAAAGCTTTAGGGAAACAAGCATCCAGGACTCAGCAAGCAAAATGGGAGCACAGTGGCTCTTTCTAGCTGGTAGTATTGCAAGTGCATTCCATTTGCAGACTAGGAAGATGCAGAAGCAAGTGTGCTTAAATGACTTCATTCTTCTCTCCTCTACACATGTTTCTATTTCCATTATTCTGTTTGTTAATGTGTAGTTTTCAATTTCTGTTCATGTAAACCAAAGGAACCCGAGACCCGTTTTTGTCATAGCTGTGTGTGGAGACACTCAGTTTACACTCTGTCTTAATGATACTGGCTCTGTCTTCAAACTAAACAAGGAAATGAGCTAAAATTATTACTTTGCGGTTCATTCCCATGACTGAATGGGAAGTTCAGTAGTCGAGGGCTTCTTGGAGATGACCAATAGATCTTCTCATGCGACCCGTCTACCAAAACCCAATACAAGTTTGCTATCCCACCTGTCTTCTTCTCTGATAGGTAATGCTAGTCATGAAAACCACTGCCATAACACTTGATCCTGCTTCCATTAAAAAACACTGTTTTGCTGCTGATTCCAAAGATATTCTTTCACAACCAGCATGACAAGTGAAGCAACACGACCTGTGTGATTACCACGACTGAACCAACTGCACCCTTGGCATTGCTTCTACCCTATTTTTTCACATGCAGTTTTTCACTGAGAAACTCACAAGCAACCCAGAATTCTCAGCCCACAACATGAGCTGAGGCTCAAGTGGCCGGATAAGCTGAATGAAAATGTTTGCTGAGGCTCAAGTGGCCGGATAAGCTGATTATTTTGCTTTTTAGTTGAAGTGTCAGCTTGTTTTCAATCACTGTCAAGCACTGTCACACCAGATGCCCATTATGTCAGCTACAGGATGAAATGTTTCAGTACATAAAAGAAAGGTGAATTATTTTCTAATGTTTACCTTTGAAATCATCAAAGTGCTTCTCAGGATAGCAGTGTTTGCTTATACCCACTACATGTTAAATTTGCCCTATCATCCTTTTTTTTCTCTTACTAATGTATGTACATTTGAAAGTAAAGATCTCACTAATAGAAACAAATCTTTAGGACTTTTTCCCCCCTGCACTTTTATCTGCTCTCCATTTTGCTAAATAAATGCCCTTCAATGGCTACAAATTAGCAATACCTTATACGTTATGCACTCATGAAACAAACAGGACCTATTCCTTTTTTTCCACATTTTATCCTTTACCTCTTAGAGTGACACTCTGAAGGAATTTTACTTGATCTAAGTACTGACTGGAAGTGCACTGATTACCTCAATAGCAGCACTTTCAGGATTCTTTAACTTTAATTCATGAGGAAATGGTTTTCTTCTGGATTCTCCTTTTTTGTTGTTTTTTTTTTTTTCCCCCCCACCTCCTCACCTTCATTTTTTTCTCCCTGTATATTTATGACTACATGAAAAATAACAGCTCAAGGCTTTCACAGCCCATTATTTATGGGCTGTTGTTAAACAGAGCCACTGAACTAACTCTGAAGTTTCCTCTGGGGCACTGGAATACCATTCCAGCACCATTGGAAGCCATTCGAATTCTATTTAGGCAAGTGTGCAATGTAGTAGAGTTACTGACTATTCTTTCAGGCATCTATACAAACTTTTTATATTCCTGTCTTTAATAAAATATGTATTTTATATTGGATTAGAGAGTATTTCCAGATATTCAATTATGCCTTTCAAAATATAGATTCAGCACAGCTTTTCCTTAATATATAGATAGATGGATACATACATATGTAATACATATGTACATAAGCACATCTGTGAAGGGAGTTTCTTCTGAGAATACAGAGGATTTCCAAAGATAAAATAAGGTGGTATCCAACTTTGTTTATTCTTACGTACTATTAGTGCCTGACACTAATTACCAGTGAAGCAGCTGCTAGGAGTGACAAATATGACCATTTATTGATCAGTTTAATTTTTAGTTTAACTGAACATATTAGGGTTTTGCAAGTCAGAAAAGGGATTTCTGACTGTTTTTAGATTGATCAGTTTAATAGGAAAAGGGAAATAGAAGTCGCGAAATACAATCTTAGAAGAGCTGACCTAAGTTCTTTCTGGTTTTTAGTAAAACATATATTGCCACTTCTGAAATATAGAGATGCAATACAGAACCTTTCGGCCCGTGGAAGGATTAATACAGGATAAGAGGTTATAATAAACACTAAAGCCCCAGAGGCATGTTAAAATGCAGGGAAATTCAGAAGAGTGCAAAGACAAATGCACATGTTGTGCATTTCAGCCAAAGAAGAGGCCAAATCATTTCACTAGGCCTGCTCATGCAGATTTGCTCTGGCAACCTCTTATAGCAAGAGGTTTCTTTTAGTGTGTTAGCTTTAAAACAATGCAATTAGCACTTAAAAAGAACAGAAACATTTTGATACTGGCATAACCTATTATTAAATTTAATAAGTTATTAGTTATAAGTGTGCAGTGCTAAGGTATTAATTGTTAAAAGAGTTCATCTCAGAATACAGAGACTTTCTCATAGGTAAGCTGGGTGTTATTCCAAAAGATCAGACTTACTGTAAGCATGATGAATAAATTGGATAGAATTAGGGTTTCTCTCTAAGTCCTGGCTTTCCAAAAGCACTGTTTTATAATGGGTTTCTATTTCCTCTGTTGACCTCATATAGGACTACAGTCTCTTCTTATATGAAGTATTTCAACAGTTTGAAATATACACGGAAAGGTCAGCTGAACAACTTTAACCTTTGCCCAGTGAGAAGGTAGAAATATGTCAGATAAATACTGACATAAACATAAAGATGGCAGGGCCATAAGCTTCACCTGATGATGTGCTGTACCCTCTGGAAGAGAAGTATAATGTGACCACAGTGGAATATAATGTAATTCAATGCCTGCTATGTTGTAATGATCAACCAGTTTCAGGAATACTAATTTCATGCAGAAATTTTGCTAATAAAATGAATACAGTTTCATTAAAATTTAATACGTGTTTTACTCTTATTAGCAGGCAAAATTAAATGTTAAAATATGGAATTATTTTTAAATAAAGGAAGGCATCATATTTCACCTTACTTAAGACAAATAATCAGTCTGTTTCTTTTGACATTTGCTGTTAAAATTAGAAACAAATATGAACCAATTTAATTAGGCTTTCACTGAAGAAAATGAAAGTAGCAGATAAAAATTATATACACTGTTTATAATTCTTATAGGATTCTACACTTGGTAAAATGGCTCTTCCTTATTTCAAAATGTAAAAATTTATTTTTCCCAAAGTGCTTTTATTCCTACAAATAAAAATGGAGGAAGAAATTTTACAATGTACCTTTTATACTCGGGCCCGAATCCATTAATTTTCCAAGTTCTTTGGAAATCTGTGCCTATACCCTACGCAGGAGCAGCTGGTTCAATATGCAGAGATAGTTTAAAAATTTTGCTGTTTAACCTTCTGCTAGTGCTGTTCTGAGGCTCTGTAATGAGTCCTATTTCAACTGCATTTTAATAAATATACTGAAAATCCACTTACTTTGGCTGAGGGACCAAATGGGTCCCAGTTATGCCTGCAGGTGACATCCTCCTGGCTTATCAGGCATGATGCCCACTGGGAGCTTTCCTTGGAGAAATCTGCTGGCAAAACCAGCCTGACATAACCCCAGAATAAATTCTGGTTTGCTTGGCCAAAGCATGCCTATTTCTTTCAAAGTTTTATTTAATGGAACAGATAAAGATGTGCATATACTCTTACCTGTATTTGCCACGTCTCTCATGCTGCTGCATGAACCTCACTTAGTGCCTTCTCTCCCAAGGAGTGAACTCCAGGCTGGGCATTGGGAAGACAGGCCGAGCATCCCTGCTGCTGCTTGCCCTTGCAGAGCTCTTCTGTGCAATCAAAGAAATAAATATGGTTAAAACTGTGCCTGCTATGTCTGTTTGTTAGCAGACTCTTTCTTACTCAGATCAGTTCTTTTCTTGTCAGGTTTCCTTAATACACTTTTTAGTAAATAAGTTATCCTACACAAGTACATAGCCTCATGTACAATATCTTTAGCAAAGAATAAAAGCATTTGCAGTGTGCCAGTGAGGAAAACCACTGTAATTACTATGATATGCTTAAGTAATATCTTTTACCTGTATAAATAGGTTCTTCGCAGACTTTCGAGTCTTTCAAGTCACTTAGTTATTCACTGGTTGGCATCTGATGCAGGCAACGAAGAAGGCTCAAAGAACAGATATTAAACCTAATGTGCTCAGTAGTTGGGTTTTAGCACAGTATCTGCAGGTTTGCTTGATGTGAGAAAAGTTTTCCAATACTTGTACTGTACTGGGAACAGGTGAGCGCTCTTCCAATCTTTTTTCTAATCAAAGAAACTTTCAGTGTATTCCTCAGAAACCACGTAGCCTACAGAAAGTGCATTTAACTACTAGCTAACTGCTAACCTGGAACAAAGTCAGGCAAAACAGGGAGAGAGCTTGGTGAATTAAGGCATATAGGTCTGTCCTTTTTGAGAAAGACAGTTATAAAGAATGGAGAACTCTAAAAAGCAAAAGAAATAATATCACCCGGGCTGTAGCCCAGCTCAAACGCAGGCTGGAGGTCACTTTCACCATCAGATGAGGACTAGCCCATGATTAACCCAAGGCAGGGCTGCTGGTAACTGCCAAGGTCTTCATTTCACTGCTTTCAAGGCTGTGAGTTGCAGATGTTCTTCCTAATTTCTGAGTAGAACTAACAGATACTTTCCTTTATTGTTTGCTTTTAAAACCTGAGAAATCCCCTGTGAAAGACTGGTGAGGAATGTGATTGCGTGCTGAAGTACAGAAATGAAAATATGTGACGATTATCAGATTAGTCTACAGAAAGGCTATTTGCAGCTCTTATGACCACTTCGTTGTTCGAAGTTACTCTTATGAGAGTATAATTCCTTGTATGAGAGGAATAATATTATTATTCTAAATATAAATTGAAACATGAATAGTTTAGATTATTTGCATTATTTCTGTTTACACTCAGGCATACACAAAGGGGTGTCTTCAGGGAAATTGCGATGCACTGTCAGTCCCTAAACCTGGTTAGTGTTAACGTTTTGCATATTGGAGATTTTCACTCCCAGAAGACAAGCATCCTACGCCGTATTTCAGCTTGAAACAGAGATTCACAAAATAGAAATGGCCTCAACGGTAACTTGGCTTTTTTGTTGGTATTACAGCCAAGCTCTCTACACAAATGACATGATCAGTCTTAACACCAGATGGTCACTTAGCTATTTTTATAATAGCTTACTCACTGTGCTTAGTCCTTGGTGTGTTTTGGGTGTTTTAAGGTAGCACACTGATCTGGAAGTTTTTTCAAAGATGGAGTACTGCTTTTGGGGGAGTTATTTTTCATTTGTTTTATCACAAATATTAGTGTTACATATTTTCATATTTTCAGAACAGGGCAAGATAATGTAGGGATCAAACCCCTACTTTTCACCTCTATCTTCTTCCAGGGACTGATTCCTTTTTCTTCTTTTTCTTCCCTTTTAAAGGGAACATTATCAATTAATGATAGTGCTGAATAAGTAGGTTACTTGGTGAAAACAATAACTGCAGGAAGGGAAAGTCAAAGACCATGCCAGTTTTCTATTTTTTTCCTCAGGATTCCTAACACGACAACCTTAAAACATCTTCTACCTGCTTTATGTTCCTTGGCAGCTATCCATGCATACTGGATATTTAGGCACACCAGTTCTGCTCTGAGTTTTACTGTAGAAATGTCTTTCATGTTATATACCCCTTTTTCCTGTCGTGTCAAAGAAGGTGGGATTCAAAAACAACTCATCATAGAAGAAAAGTAAAGTTCCCCTGAAGAGAATATACAACTACCATTAGCTCTAATCCTGTGCTTTAGAACTGGTCATCTATTTTTTTCCTCCCTTAATGTGTTCTGTAGACATAAAATGGCTCATGAATAGGATGTTCAGAGTTAATATCTTTTGAATAACACTCACTCCATTATTTAATATTAATTTTAAAACATTTTTAATCGGGTTTCATCTGTTCCTGATCTCATGGCAATATTTGGTGGCAGTGAACATGTTCCTAACAGCCTTTGCATGGTGGCAGAAGTATCTGCAGCTTTCGAACCCCAGCTTTTTAAAGAGATTATGATGCCTGGGAAGGGAATAAAAACTTTGTGCTCTCCTCTGCACAACATAAAAGCCTTTTACTCTTTGTGGTTTTGGCTTTAGGCTGATCTAAAATGTTTATGAAGGTTTTGGTAGCAATCTTGGAAACAAATGGAGTTTTAAGTCAGGAAGAGCAGCTCTTAATACCTGTAGCTTTTCTGCAGAGGAATGGAGGAAATGCACTACGGGGCATGTGATTTTACATATGCTATACTTTGGTGACAGAACAGATAAAACAAAAGATCTGAAATGACAGCTTTTATTTGCTGAAGCTTGTATATATATGGAGTTTGAAAGTCTCTCTTTGTAAATAACTTTTGGTCATTTAACTCTAAAGAGTATATAAAATCACAAAGGTCAAGATAAGGCCTTTTTCCAAAATAGATAGGCTGATGCTTCTTGAAGAGTAAATGTGACATTTTGACTAGTTTCTGTCAATATGAACAAGAGGAAAAATGTATAAAGTAGTCTACTTTTCTCAGATAACAAACTAATCCCATTTATGATATTTTTAAACCTCTGATCTCAAAACTTAATATTTATTAAACTGGTGTTTGCAGCATGTTTTTTGAAAAGGAAAGAGTAGTTTTATTTTAAGTACCATATAAATTAAGTAGATTTGAGCTACATAATTATTTCATATTCTAAGAATAACTTGTAATTAATTAAATGTCAGTGTAATTTGGAGTGATTTTAGCTCAAGTGTGTGGCATTCATACTGTTCTATGCAGTACCATTTCTGAAGGCATAACATTTCAAACATACCTAGGAGCACTATTAAGTTGAAGTGATATTCTATTTACGAAGTCACCAGGGGTCCCTGTGTTAAGATATAGGAGAGTGTTTTAAAAAGCTTCCTGGTTTCGTCAGGTTCAAAGTTTCAGCTTCTTTTCAGAACTACAGCTGGTAGACAAAGAGATAAGGAAATTGATAAGAATATTCTAAGCCTACAGGATGTTAATCTATTTTACTTTATTTTTTGTTTTAGGAATTCCATGCCTATTTATACTATAAAATTAATACTAGAGTTTATATGTCTACCTTTTTCACAACAGAAAGCAAAAGATCTTCATTTTCTGTCAGTGTGTAATACTCCATAAAGTATTTTCGAGTAACATCAAGTATTTTCCTCAGTTTCAGAATCAAATATTTTACAAAGAAACTTCCAGTCCTGTTGGACTGAAATTCCCCAACTTCAGAAACCAACATTTTACTGAAGAAACTGAGCAAAACTGTGTGGGTCCATCTTTTAACCTCTCAGTAGAAGCTGGCTCTGAGGTTTCAGTTCTATTGAGATTAAAAACTTGTGTTTTGTTCCTCCACGTTTGTCCCTCACGTCAACTTAAAATTGTGTTGTAGAGTAAAATGTTTGCCATGAGCAAAACATACCCATCAGTAAAGCTTTACAGAGCCCTGAAGGGCTTAACAGTGGAATAGACACTAAGCTGTTTAGCTCAGTAAAGACTGGAGATCTTCCTCAAATTTCCTTCTTGGAAATTTGAGGGGGGAGAGACTACTTTAACAGAGAAACGAATGTGGATATTTACAGAATTTAAGTAACTGAGCAGGGATTTTGAAGGCTATAGTTTTGGAGATTCGCATCTGAAGAGGGCATTAGAAAGATATGTCTTGCATATGCCCCTTAATGGCTTCAGCCTCATATCTCATTCTTTTTCTCATTGGCCCATTAAGTATTTCATGAATTAATATTATAATATAATAAACGTATTTATAATAATTAATATATAATTGTATTAATCATAATACACTGAATTATTATTTTTGTAATTAATATTTAATATCAAACAAAGACTGTGTAATTCCATAGCTACCCATAACCAGGAGATTGGAATTCAAACCTGGAATTCAAACCTGTGTATCTAGCAGAGCAAACCTGTAATTCTCACTCTCTTACAGTTCAGGTGACTCAAAACTGTTTATGTCAGTATTGATTATGTCTTTCGTACCTACTATTTCTGTATGTAGAAATAACAGTAATTATTAGAAGAGATTACATAACTCTGCAAGTCTTTCAACTAGCTGCACCAGATGCAGGTCCATAGAATTCAGTGTTAGCAAACTTTTAGGTGACTTTCAGTCAGCTAAACCAATTCAATAAACTGTAAGATAATGATATATTGTACAGATACCATCTTAATTAACAAAATCTGAAATTATCAACATGAATATTTTCCAATACTAAGAATGAGCATCCATTTGAGACAGGTTGAAAAAGAGTGAACTAAAAAAGGAGTTAAAACCCCTTATCTGTAGCTCTGTAAGTTCCTTTTATGCTCTTTTATTGTAATCACAAAATTCATATAGTGATTGAATTATTTGATTGACTTCATTAACTGATATCATCAAAGCTTTGGTCAAAGATTCAGTTCTTTTCAGGAAATGCCTTTGTGCACATTAAATTCTGTGATTTTGAAATTAGATTTTTAAAGTTAGTATTAGGGTTTTATGAGTCTGCAGTACTTCAGTTGCCTGCTCTTGAATTACAGAATCATAGTGATTTAGAGACATTGCACCTCACTGGATGTGCATCAGGATTAGATGATGACAATGTCATTTCTAAGAGCTGGTGCAGTAGTTTTCTTAACTCTCAAAAGGGAAGAAGGCAACTCGTGGGGCCTTTCCTGAGCAGCAGAGCCATGTAGGGCCTTCTGCTAATGCAAAGGGCAAATTTTAAACTTAAATGATTATATATGCTTAATATAAATGTGTGAGGAAGGAAGTACATATTAAGTACTGCATTAGGTCAAGCCAACATATAGTTTATGAACAGGCTGTTGAGAAGTCATCACATTTAATGCTGTTTCTTTCTCTAGCTGTCCTTACAGCACTTGAGAAATCTTCAGTTTATAGTAAACATAACAGGTTTTATATCCCTGTGCTCCTGCGATGACACAACATTTCCATTATTTTTCCTCTGGCAACCAGCATTCACTGCTATCACATCACGGCCAATTCTGATATATTGGGAAGCAGGATGAAAAAGAGAGAGGGGGAGGAAAATGGAGATGAAGAGAAAAGGAGAGCAAAAATAGTGATTTTCTCACACAGTCTGGACAAGCTTATCCTTCTATAGGGCAACGGAGAGTTTTTCTCTCCTCCCCGCTCACTAAAGAAGGAAAAGAAGGGAGAAGGAAAAGAATTTCAGTCTCCTAGACAGAGAGCTAAATATCACTTTCAAAAGCATCTGGCTTATTTCATTAGACAAGTGAATATGACATTGAAAATCTACAAACATTAATAACTGGTTGTTTTCAAAGAGTGGAAAAACCTGACCATTCCCTTTGAGGTATAGTTGAATGGAAAAGCAGCTCCAGTATTTGCTCCAAAATATACTTTATTCTTTCATTGCATCAAACCTACAGACATCTCTTGGAAATTAGCATTATATGTAGATGCTGGATCTGGTTTTAGAGCGTGTGACAGCTCTAATTAAAAGTGCCATCAGTGCACAACTTCTTTGAAAAAAATCATGGGATTAAACAATAAATATGCTATATTATACTTTGGGGGAGGGTCCTTTCCTTTAGTTCCTGAGTATCCCTATTGTGTTTGCAAGTTTTATGACTACAAAAACACCAGCTTTGTTTTGTTTTTAGGAGATTATTACCCACTTAATGAAGTGAATCTCAAATATCACAAGGATTCTAACAAAACCCTGTAAAGGAAGTGCAAAAAGTCATTTGTGATATCTGGATGCAATAGGCTGGCTCCTGCTCTGGGAATACCTCGGCTGTGCAATCTGCTACACATAGCACAGATAACTTAGGATCTGTTTGGCATTAACGTGGGTGGTGCTGAGATCAGTAAGCTATAGGAATGCAGTCCATTATTACAGAGGAAGCAGAATTTATTGCAGATAAAATTCCTATAAAGCATATTATAAATAAAAGTCTCACCTAGCTCCAGCATGCAGTATGTTTAAGAATCCTGTACATGGATATATACTAATGAGCACTTCTAATCAGGAAGTGCTTTTTAATTAGGTTCTTGTTGTTCCAGCTGTATTAGATGCTTACAATCACTAAAGCAATCATTGGTTTAATAACAGGAATACACATAGCTCTCACTTGTTCTATGTAAAGAATAATCTCTACAGAGGTTCTGCCTCAAATTACCCCATAATAGCACACCCAACATAGCATGTGTGGTGTTCCAGAGATTCTACTGTTAGGATTTTGACACTTTTGTGGGGATAAGTGCCCTGAAAATCAATGGGCCAGCCTTACTGATGATGGGGCAAAGTGTCTATTCTATAGGAGAAGCAGAGTACCACTTGGGTGTAGGAAATATGGATGGCTTTAAAATGGACATAAGTGTTGTGGTCATGACTACGACGACATCCTAAACGTTGTTTCTGACACATACCTGGAGTTCTACAGGGATTCCTGACTCTTTCCTCAGGCTGCCACACAGGAATGAGATCTGCTGCAATGCTGGAAGGCTGTTAAATGGTGGAGGGGAGGCAAATATCGTGTCAGAATCTCTTGTTTAGGAAGTCACCTTCTCCTTTCCAAAAGTAGTCTGAAAAAGGAACAAATCAATCCCGGCTGCCTGTGCAGGTAGTAATGATAGCAGCTTCTAGCCGAATTAATTTGCCATTGTCCCTTACTTCAGCCTAATAGTGCACTTACTGGAGCTCATGCACTATGTATACATAGTGACACGTCCCATGAGTGCTGAACTATCTATTGAAAGAGAGCTGACCTGATGCAAAAGCAGGCTTTCTAACCACAATTTTAGGAAATGCTGGTTGTAATAACTATGTTGTCATCCGTCGAGAGAGGTAAAATCCAAGATTACGTTCTAACCAGCAAGTGAGGGAGAAAACTCTCCCTGTGAGAAAGCAAACCGGACCTCACCCAGGAGCTTTGCTCCATTGGGAAAGCCCTGGTAGATACTACCATAATTCTCTGGACACTTTGCTGAGGCATCTATGACAATTACAGTGTCAGTGGCTAAAAGGAGAGAAATGATGCTCTAAAGGCTCTTTCCACTGATTACCAAGAATCCACAAGCATATTTGTTAAAAGCTGGGTCAATTCTCCAGAGGGGGTCATTCCACAGGGCTCTTCAGTGTTTTATTTTTATTATGCTGAAAGAGCCCTGTCAATTATGTGCAGCAAAACACTCATTCAATTAATGCTCTGTGTCATTGAAAAGTATTTTAAATAACTTTAGGCTTTCAGTATCACGGCCTACTTTTTACACTGCACTTAGACTGCACCCTTGTCGGCTTAGTCTAATGCAGTTTATTTGCTGTTTGTAACGAGATGTCCTTTAACAACTTCATCTGATTTTTAAATTCAATTTCTAAGGCAACTGAGGATGAAACATGAATAGAGACTAAGCTGGGAGCCAAAGACTATAATTCTTCCTTTCAGTATGAAGTTTTCTGTGACTTCTGACTCAATAACAGGCAGCTTCCCCCTGTCCTATTTATAAACAGAGTCTCCATTGACAAAAAGGTCTGTCACTAGCTATTTAATGCATTGTGATGATGATCTATATGGTATTAAAAGCATCACTGCTGTGTACCCCTCTGGGAAAGTGACTGTTGTGAATTATAGTATAAAGTGACTGTTGTGAATTGTAGTATAGTCCTTGTTACCCAGACTGGCTTCTCCCACGAAAATAATGCTGTTATTTGAATAACAAATAGAGTTCATTCCTTCTGAATAAGGTGGACCTCCTGTGGTTGCATCCTACCACAAGTAGGCTTTTCGCCCTTTAGGAAAACTTCACATGATTATGACTAAACCTTTATTTCTATTAAAATATAGGATATTCTGTGGGCTTTGCTCCCCTGCACAACAAGGAAAATATGTTTTTACAGAAGACTTCCTTCTTCAACTGCAATATTGAACAAAGTTATTAGAGACAGGTGAAGTTTTCCCAGCATGTGACATTTTCAGAGATGTATTCCACATGACAGGTCAATTAATGTACCTCAGAACAAAATCTGCTTCCTGTACAGAAGCATTATATTGTTGGATGATATTCAGTTATTTATGTATTTAGATGACCATAATTTTGTCCTGCCTGACTGCATGTATTTTTCTTTTGTAGGTTTTAAGTTATCTAATCTAAGCATTTTATTTTGCAAGTCTTCCTGAAATTCATACTGTTCTGAGGTCCAGGCCAAGGATTTGTAACAAGCTCCCTAATTGCTTAAATACTGAAATGCTTTATTTCTAACTGCTTATTTACCCTCTCTTTTAAGCAAAGTTGTTTGCAAGTATCCTGAATACAATATGACTCTGTCTATATCCCTGAGGTGTTCCTGCTAAGATATCATCCCACCTTGTCAGAATACTGCTCATAGCTATGCTTTGAGTGTTGTCACTCAGCAGTGCAGGGGTTTTATGCCTATGCATTTCTAATGTTGTGTGCGAAAGCATCCAAGCCTTGTTGGAAGTCAAGGTAGATATCACTGCTCAGCCTCATTATTCTAATCCACACATCTGCAGTGCTTATTCTGTCAGAGCAAAAAATAGCCAGTTCTCCATCAGCTCCTTGCTCTGAGCAGTTGTTGTCCTTTGTAACGCTGAGCTAAAAGCTGGTTTCATGGTTTTCAGTCCCATCACCCCGGCTCGGTAAAAATAACAAATACCCAGTAGTGCAAAATATAATCTCGCCAATCACAGAAAAGGTGTTTATGTAATATGTGTCGCTGTCAAAACACACAAGCTGTGCTGTCCCCCCCGAAATCGACTGTGTTTCAACAGCAGGAGCCTTAATGTGCACAGAGCTGGAAGTGATTAACAGTCACCTTGTGCAAGCCCATGTAACCTATGGAATACTGACAGCTGCTGTAGAGCTCCTGCTATTGTTTGCAAACAGAGCGATTTGTTTGGATGCTGGCGAATATTGAACATTTATTTGAATGTCCTCAAAAGATACTGAGCCTAAACTTATGCTCCTGCTCTTGGACTAACTGGTAACACTGATTAAGGCCTTCTATCGGTGAGAAAATTGAAGAATTCCAGTATTCTACAAATAAATTGGGCTAGTACAAGTAGCAATATCTTTGTTAGGCTAATGTTACACAATGGTCGGAGGTCAATAGTGCTGCTTTTCTCTGCTCATTTGCTTTACTCAAATGCATATCCTAGGATATCAAATAAAGTCCGGTAGTGAGGAAAATTATGAGAGTATTAGCAGGAAACTTAAAAATAGAACTTAATAAAAAGGAAAGGAAACACTAACTTACCTAAGAAGTGAGGTACTGGGGTAGGTTGTGAAATCCAGTAAACTTAATAGGTCACTTTTATGTATAATTTTAAAAAGAATCTAAAAATAGATATTATCTATACATTATCTACATTATCTATAAATGCAATTATTAGTAGCAAGTCCAGACTTAGTATATGTATAACGGAGAAAAATAGTGAATGATGTTTAAAATTGCTTGGTTAAAGCACAGCAGAGCAGGACTCTAGTAAAATGTATCTAGACAGTTACTGTTATTGCTCTGCCACAAAGCCTTTAGGAGAACATTTCCAATGTTTTTATATATGGTTTAAATATGCAGTTCCTTTTCGTGGCTTAAATCCCTTGTTCATTATTTCAAGGAATGTTGGTAAAGCATGGCCTCTGTGCTATAGAGTACACACAAATAAATCCTTGGAATTTTGGTAGTGATATATTTCCATATGGCAACTCCCAGTATCCTTAGTTCACTGCCACAGAATTGAAGAACTATTCCCAGTTTTACTGGTTATCCTCTCTACCTTTGAATGTTCACACTTGAATCAGGGCATTGACACCAAATTCTGCAGCTGTCACCAAATCTGACCCACTATGAATGAAGGTCAAATAGGAACTTCTGAGATCACACGGGTGTGCACGAGTCAGACCAAGAAAACACGAGGTCAGCATTCAGGATGCAGTGGGACAACTTGCTCCCCTTTTGCAATGAAATCAGAACTTTGTATTCCCAGTTTTACTGGTTATCCTCCCTACCTTTGAATGCTCACCCTTGAATCGGGGCATTGACACCAAATTCTGCAGGTGTCACCAAGTCTGACCCACTACGGCAACACAGTCTGCTCCTGCAGAAGCCAACAGGCCGCTTCAGCGCTGCAATCACAAATTTGTCTGGTAGCTGTGAAAACCCAGTCATCTCTGAGCAACTGAGATGGAAATACACCTATGCAGGCACAGGCACAGGGGAGGCTTTGCATCCCCTCTACTCTTGGTTGAGAGCCCTGGTTTATCATAGAATCACAGAATGCTGAAGGTTGGTAGGGACCTCTAGAGATCATCTAGTCCAACCCCCTGCACACGCAGGGTCACCTAGAGCACGTGGCACAGGACTGCGTCCAAGCGGGTTTGAAGATCTCCAGAGAAGGAGACTCCACAACCTCTCTGGGCAGCCTGTTCCAGGGCTCTGGCACCCTCACTGGGAAGAAATTTTTCCTTAAGTTCATGTGGAACTTTTGGTGCTTCAGTTTATGGCCATTACCTCTAGTTCTGTTTGGGACACATCTCACCATTTGCCATGCCACTTCCCTTTGAAGTGGTCAGCAAGCGTCGTGGTGAGGCCCACGGACATGAAGTTTTGCAAGTGGGATATGGAAGACAACCCTGTGTGAGGAGAACGATTATGGTTATTTCTTTGGTATTGCGCGAAATCTTTTGAAGGCTTTTTGGGGAAAAGCAGCCACCGCCTGCAGCAGAAGCAGACAGTCTCACTCAGCAGCTAGAACATGCGACGTTTCTGCCTCATGAGGCGCCCACGTGGGCACGCCGCGCGCTGAAGGAAGCTCCCGCGGCAGCACAAGGCTCCTCTGTGTTTCCCAGGGCCGGCGGCGCGCGGCGGGGGGGCGGGGATCGGCGCGCGTCCCCATTCAGCGCGGCCGCCGCGGTGCCGGCTGCCCTACTTCCATTGTCTGGGCGGCTCGGCCTTTGTCTGCGCTTCTGCGCGTTGTTCCCATGCTAAACATCTTCTGCAGTCCTATTGCTTAAGCTTTTTTTTTAAAGGAAGCCCACTTTTCTCCATATTTCTTTGGTGCTGTTTAGGTATGTCTAAACTACTAGACATGTCCTGAAAGTCGATGGTTGTTTTTTTTCCTGTACAATAGCTTCCTGCTTGAATTCCCATCTCCTTCTACCATCAGGAGATAATTCGTAGAACTGCTGTGTCCTTAAATGGGAAACTGGAATGCAGGTGTCTTCATGGGGCTTTTCCATTCCCCTTACCCATTTCAGATCTCCACTGGCTAAACTGACAGCTGAGACCTAACAAATGTTCCTCTGCTGTCTTTTACATCACACTGTGGAGTGTTAGCTCATTTTCATCTACAAAAGGTCAAGGGGTCTAAATGTGTCATGGTTGTTTTTGTTTCCCTGACAAATTGAGAGCTGAAAGTTTTTGCTGAAGGCTATGATTTTGTCATGTACATTGAAAGCCTGCAGCACTAATCCGGAGTCGATAAATCATGAGAAAATATCAGAAAGGTAAGTGACTAGCAAGGTCATGACTCAGTGTGACTCAATTTTCAGGGTGATATAATCAAGAAAAGGGACAATCAAGAAGGCAAATAACCTGTATGTAAAGGTAAACTTGGTTGTTTGCTGAGTAGATGTGAAGATATCACTGACTTCACTGCTGAACTATTTCCCTAGCCATGCACACCACACTCCATGCTGAAGGGCATTTTCTAACCTGGCAAGGCTTTCTGGTGAATGCTAAAACACTCCTAATGGATATTAGCATCTACCTTTATGAATGTTTAAAAGAAACACAGCAATTTTTTTTCTGTCACTGAATGTGCAACATTCAGGTAGATCCAAGGTAGCTCCAAGGTGGATCTCCAGGAAGACAAGGGCAGCTTGGAAGTTCTTCAACAGCATCAGGGTTTTATGGTTCTTTCACCAAAACTTTGGCTTTTAAAAATTCTGTGGCTCTGTAGGAGCATAAAAGGAAATGAGGAAACTCCCAGACAACAACTAGTGCCATCAGGAGGTTGAATTTGTTCCTCCTTGCACCCTTCATTATCCAGAGGGGTGCTCTTTCTCCAGGTTTTGAAAACATGCATTACAGAAATACATTCATCATCTCAAATGAGATGAATGAATATAGGAGTAAAGAAAAATACTCCTGTGTGAAGGTGTTAAAATTGTCTACAATGAAACCTCATTGACCGAAGGATCCTCATTTCCTGTGTGAAGGTGTTAAAATTGGCTACAATGAAGAAACCTCATTGACCGAAGGATCCTCATTGATCAATAAGCTGTTAAAGACCTGCAAATACACAAAAACATTTATAATAATATTAAGTAATTCTTACATCAATTGCAGGTAAAAATAATGAACCGAAAAAAAAAAAGATTAGATTTCCAAGTGAGCAGAAC